>PVKA01002661.1:32866-121651 GCA_004027165.1 Ctenomys sociabilis | reverse complement strand
ACAGCTAGTTTCTCTTAGGTCACTGGGCAAAAAAAAACAAGTTTGTGTTAATATTGTTTGGACAGGATAGCATGCCTCTATCATCTACTTGGAATAACTGTTTTGAAGACAACTACACAATGCATCCATTATTGTAACTCTCCCATTAACCAGTTTTGAAACTCTGTTTTATTGTTGTTTTATTCTCTTTAAAATAAAAAAGATAAAATTGCCATAAGACTTCTGACTACATGCCCAAAGCAGGATCTGGAAGAGGCCTTTGCATACCCTGTTACCCCAACAGCCGAAGGTGCAAGCAACCCAGGTGTCCTCTACAGAAACAAACTGTGGCATCCAAACAATATCGAAGTACCCTCCTGCAAAGAAAAGAAGCAATTTCATCCCATGCTAAAACCTAGATGAAGGGCTGGCCAAATAGCTCAGCAGATTAAAGTGCCTGCACTTCTGGGCGTAGGGGCCAGTGGTTCAATCCCCAGGCCAGCTGTGCCAGCGTCATCCCTGAGGCATGCTGAGACAGCAATTGAGACTGCGTGTGGTGGCACTGGCCTGCAACTCCAGCTCTTGGAAGGCTGTAAACAGATGGATCACTATAAGTCCGATCCAGTAGTGAGACCCTGAACCCCCTGTAGATCCTTCCCTAAAATAAATAAATAAAACCTAGATGAAGTGTTCATATATTAAATGTGATGACTCCATCTAGAACCCCAAGTAATGTATGAGTTCATTTTTATAAATTATGTACAGTAGTCAATTTTGTAAAAACAGAAAGCAGAAAGGTGTTTGCAAGGCCTTAGGGAGAAAGGGAAATGAAGAATTATTATCCATAGGTACAGCATGTCTGATTTGCAAGATGGAAAGGAGCTATATGGGTTTCTTGCATAACCACATGAATATAGTGGACGCAATTTAAATGCACTTGTAAAAATTATTAATAGGATTAAGGCTGCATTTTTAAACTGCATTCTAAAAAATTCTCTGTGATATTATCTTTTTTAAAAAATGTGTTGTGGTTTTCTTTCTGGCAGGCAGATACCTTCTTAGTGGCCACATGAGGTCCTCCAGAGGACTGGCTGCAGTGTCACCCCAAGATGATGGCTTTTTGGTTTCCAAATTGAAGGCTTCCAACACCATGTATTCAGCAAGGTCCCACTTCTTGGACTGACTGGACCCCAGGGTCTCGCAGGCCTCTGGAGCCACTGAAATCTCAGCCTCCCAGAGTCCAGCCTTGCAAGTGAGAACCCAGCAGTCAGCCCATGAAGGGCCCAGCGGGCCGTGGGGCATAGCAGCTATTTCAACCTCTCAACTGTGTAGTTCAAATATCCCAGCCACCACAGCTGTCTTTAAAACATGTGCTGTATGGTGCTCTTTGGATCTATATTCGTCCTAGGAAATGAATACTTGTATACATATCTTGATTCTTTTTTCATTCTATTTCCCTATCCTCCCTTCAAGCCTCCTTCCCATCCTTATTTACAAAAGCTTTGTTTCCATTTTTCCCTTCTATTTTCTTTTTAAATCTTTGCCCCTTCATTCCCTTCCTCTGCTTTCCTCTTTTCCACGTCCTATGTGAATATTTTCTTCCTACTTTCCAGTATCTACCACTATTTTGGGCATTCCTTACTCTTTTGGTTCTTCACGCAAGACTACAGTATTTAAACATGTGTGGCTGATCTATTTCATTTACAAGTATGACCTCCTCCAGGTGCATCGTTGTGCTATGAACACTACTAATCTCTGAGTTTTATTTCTTAATTGAAAATTCAGGGTAAATGGGTTGCTCATTTGCATGTATTTCTTTCTTTTCAATAATCATTATGCTGTTCAAACAAATGCTAAAGACAAAAGTTTACTGCTGATATTTTAAAAATTTAACTCTGACAATTACCTTATTAAGAATTTGTCACTTCAAATCTCTTAAAATGCTGTATCCAGTGGTAACATCTATCATTCTAGAATTATTTTTGTTTCCTGGTTTGCTTTTCTTTCTCTGTCTGCTATCACAATGATAGAACATTCATGAGAATAGTGATTCTATTGGTCTTGTTCAATTTGGGTTTCCCGAGCTTGGATCACTGCCTTAATGATGTGTATTTAGGTAGTGAATGGAAATGAAACAAATGAGTGAATTAACGGATTGTGCATTTTCCAAATTTGTTTCTGAACATGTTAAGCATTTTCAGTACACACAGAAAAGGTTGAATGAAAAGTTCGTGTTAAGTGTCCATAACAAAGATTTTAAGAAGAGGAAGAAAAAGTGAATAAATAAAAATGAAAAAGAAAAATGTAAAGGAAAAGGGAAAGGGGGGAAAGAAAAGTCAGAAAAGCATAGGGAAAATAGAAGAAAAAGAAAAATTGAAATGAAATGAAGGAGAAAAGGAACATTTTCTGTAACTCCAGGCATACTATGTCAGGATTCTGAATTTCAACAAAAATTCTAACGCTACAATGGTGAAAAAGCCCCATTCATTCTCAACCAACTTTGTCCTGTAGAAGTGGGGATGGCATGCAAAGAGTGCACAGAGAAATGCAGTGCAACACTGTGAGCTCGGTGGGGCGCACCGACCCCAGGTGACACCACAGCCTTGTCTGAGGGCTCGTGTACACCTTTGTGGAGAAAGTGACTAAATCTGAAGGAAAAATAGAATTTCCACCTATGGTGAACAAAGAAGCAATTGGGAAAAGGTTTGGAGGAGAGAAAGAGAAAGCCACGGAGCAGAAATTGTGCAGCGTCTAATTGGCCTGCTTAGAGACGCCATCAGGAAAGCATTGAGTCACCAGTGAGAGCCCTGAAAATCGTGTGGGGCTTTTGAAATTTTAAACACCTTTTAGCCTCTGATAATTTTTCACTAGGGAAATAAGAAGGCCAGAAGAGAGATTCAAGGCAATAAGTAGAATACAAAACCAAAGAAATAAACAAAACTAGGAAGAAGGCAACTTTGGGTAAGCTCTTCTTCTTGAAAAAGCTACTTTGGCAATTAGGCCTAGGAAAAACAGTTGGGAAAGATGCTGGTTCTGCGAGGGTTTCTCACCGTGTTTTGTTCTGAGCACGCATTTGTAAGCCGAGCACCCTACAGTCGTCTTGGGGGAGTGATTACATGTTCATATTGCAGCTTCTTTCCCCTTCCGTTTCCATCCCTGAGCCCCTTTGTTCTCTAGTCTTCAGTCACCTATTTGCTTCCTGTTTATACTACTTGTCTTAGCACACGTTACGGTTTATACACTCCACACTGGTCGGTTTTACTAGGTCACTCTATGGGCACATCTTTATGCCTCCATTCTTCACCCCCCCCCCGACTTTGCTGCCTTCTCCCTCCCTTGTTCTCAGAGACCATTTTTCTCTTGGATAAGCTCTGTTCCTGTTTCATTGTGTGTCTAGCTGTCCCTCCAAAGCCTCATGCAGTTATGGAGTAGACTTCTAGAGTTTGTGATTATTTCATGATCCAGTGCTCGGATTATGGGTCTGAGTGCTACACCGAGCCTGGGGCAGATGGCTTGAAGGGGACATGAGGCGACAGACTTCCTCTCTGTTGCCATTATTGCTGCTCCTCCTCCCTTTCGCTTTTGCTGTTTTCCACTGCCATAAACTGCTGCTCTCTGCCAAGTATCTGCCCTAGAGCCAGCTGTGCATGGACTGAAACCAACAAAATGTGAGCTAAATAAACTTTCCTTCCTTAATTTTGGGTGTCAGGTATGTTTTTCCCAGCAAGGAGAGAAAAGTAACCAAGATAGTCCCCTTGTCCCTTTATGTTATTTTGTTCATACTTTGCCCCATTCAGATGAGGGATGCCATATGGTATTCAATCTGCATGTCTGATTTATTTCACTCAGCATTATGTTTTTCCAAGTGCATCCATTTTCCTACAAATGCCTCAAATTTGTCCTTCTTTAGAGCCAAGTACTATTCCATTTTATACAGATACCACATTTTGTTTAGATGATCATCTCTTGATGGATACACTGGCTGCTTCCAGATTGAGCTGTCACAAACTATGCTGCTGGGAACATCAGCGTTCAAGCATCACTGTGGTCTGCATGCTTTAGCAGTCTGGAAAAGACATCTACAGAGGGAGCCCTGAGTCCCATGGAATTTTTACTTTCAAGTCTTCGAGAAATCTCCGTACTTATTTCCATAATGGTTATTCTAGCTTTCATTCCCATCAGTAATGTAGGAGGTTGGTTTCTCACCATACCCAGGTCAGCATTTGTTACTGTTTGAATTCCTAAGATTGCCATTCTTTTCTGAGTAAAATGGAAACTTTGTGCTGTTTTAAGAGATGTGGTTCATGTTCCCTCAGATTGACTTGGTAATCTATGGATAATGTTTTTGGGGGTACAGCTCTATAAATTTTAAGAAATAATCACTGTTTCAATAACTATTTGAAAATAGTGTTAATAAAGACAATGGCTTACTTAATTTATGACTAAATCTAGACCATGCTATGTCTCAACATGACCTGCAATTATTAATGTTTTTATTTTTCCCTGTACTGTCTGCAAACAACCTTCAATTGCCATTAATTAATTCACTAATGAATGAAGAGGTTCACCGAATTTTTCATTTTATATATTCTGTATTGATTTCTGGAGGGAGAGAGGCAAGTAAATAGCTCCTGGCATGTAGTTAAGACATCTTGCATCGTTGCCTATTTGCATCTATCTACATTTGTGCATATATTTATTTATATCTAAAATATCTATAAATAGATAAAAGGCTCTGGGTACTTCTGAGTATGCTGAGTACATGGATACAAGAGAAGACAGCCCGTGACAATAACAATGAACACTTAGGACATCCAATCGGTGGCATTGAGAGTTGCTCTTACCACATTTTTCTTTCCTCTTCTACCTGTGTCTCTTCTGTTTAGGTGGTGGGCATAAATCATAAAACATTACTCCCTATGAAGAGGTCTCTTTAGTGTGTTCTCTAATAGCTAGCCTTTACTTCCTATTCATCACTTTGATCAATTCTCTAATTTACAGGTGTCTTCAGCTCCCTGACGCGGTAGATTATATAACTTTAAAAGTCTGTCAGAGGAAAATATGACTCAATAACTACATAGAAATCTAATCATTGGACCATTACTGCCCAAATCAAATTCAGCATAGGACTAATCCTATTAATTGAGCAGACATTAGCTATGCGAATGGAAAAAAAAGAACAGAGTCACTGAAAAATGATTGATTCAATAATTGTATGCAAAGCTCTACCTGTTCTTTCTTAATGGGCCTTTTTATCTCCAAAGAGGCAGTTGCTAGGCGTCTTATGTCAACTATTCCTGTAAAGAAAGTGCACAAGTTTTTTATTTTTATGCAAAGTAATTTGTGCATTTTAAAACAGTGGCAAAAACTAAAGTATGTTTTAAAACTTAAGAAACATATAAAATTCAAATGTCAGTGTCCATAAATAACATCTAGTGGCACACGGTGACAAGTGACTTCTGTATTACTACAGATGTAGAGTTGGGTTCATGTAATGGACTGCGTATCCTATTAACCATGATGTACTTATTATTATTCCCTGTAGGAAAGTTTCTCAAACTGTTATAGATGCAGAGCCGATGCTCAGAGAATCCTTTGTAATATTCTTTCAAATTATATCAGTTGGATTTTTCTTCTGTTAAAAAGACACCCAACCAAATATGCACAATAGGCTTTATATACATAATTTTGTTTGTAAATAGGACAACTTATTGAATCACTAGCTTAGGAGTGGACTTCATAATAGGCAGGTTCAAGTGTGGGCTCTCAGCCAGAAAACCAGGCTATGTTTTCTGTGGCTGTAGGCAAATCTGGAAGGAGAGTCACTCACTCCACCTTGTAGCTGATGTGTTAGCCCAGTATGTGTCCAGCCCATGGCTCTCCCTGTGGGAGGGCAAAAATGGACTCTAGCTACTTCCAGTTACCAATGCAATGGCCTCACATTTTTTTCTGGTAGCTCCAGTGAAGATTCTAAAGTGAACTCCAGCTGCAGTGCAGGATACCACTGAACATAACTGGAGTGCTGGGTCGGGGAAAGGTGGATTGCACAGAGACAAACTGGGGAAGAGCAGCAATGGCTGCCCAAAGGTGGAGCTAGCACATGGTCACCATAGAAAGAAAGGGAAGCATTTGTTCTGTCTTTGTTAAAAATAAGAACATATAATCCCAAGACTGCTAATTGGTTCACTTAAAAACTTCAAGGTAGAGAACACAGTCTACCTAACTCCAGATGGGTGTTCTCTTGTACTCAATGATCCCTTTACAAACAGCAATGATGACAATCTCAGGTCAGCCCAATGCAGAGAGCACAGCCTGACAAACATGAAGTTTTTCTAATGGAATATATCTCCAGCCAAATACCCAGCCTAGTCATCAATGCCTCTTTAATCTATCTTTATCAAAATAACTTCAAGCATTTAGCAGAGCCCAGTGGAGGTACTTAGAAGACAGATTAGCCTGCTGCATCGGAAGGGAGAAGGAATGAAGAAAGCTTCAGAGCAGAAAGGATCACCTACTGAGAAGCTCATGCTTCTCACACCTTCAAGATGCTGGAGGTAACTAGGAGAGTGTGTGTGTGTGTGTGTGTGTGTGTGTGTGTGTGTGTGTGTGCAGATGTGTGTAAGATGATGCAGAAGAGCAAATGAGAAAAGCGAACACATCTGGCCTTTGAGAGATAGAAGTGAATGTACACTAAGAGGAGGCTTGGAATAGCCACTAACAATGTCTGCCCACTTCATGCTTTTGCCCCACCAGAAACCTGGCACATTCGCCAAGGACAGTCTCCTCTGAATCTGGAATCTGAAGTGGAGGTCGAATCAGTATGCTAGACATTTTCCCTTGCCTTGGCTAGGCAGTGAGAGGATTCTTTACAGAATTCAGAGAATAATGAAGTGCATGGTTGAGCAAGGCTGCCTCACTGAGTCAGTTGTTCAGTGCCGTCCCTTTTGTCCTCATTCAATTCCAGTCCCAACATTCAGGCACTGACTGGGGTCTCAGCTCAGCTCAGAGAGAATCCTTAGCACAGCACACTGGCCGCCCGCCCAGGCATGCTTTCCTTTTGGGAAGAGGTACTTGGCATCTGCATGTGGAGAGCATGACAACTGGAGCCACTGCATTCAAAATAAATTAAAAATTGTCATCTGTTGGTGTTGCATTCTGTTTCCAGATGAGCAAAACGTCTCTGTACCTTCACTGTGAATTCAGCTCAGTTCCAGAATGTTCGCAACAGCAGGGATGAACAAAGCTCATATTTAACTGAGTGGGGAGGGAGCTTAATTCTAGTTTTACAGAAAACACAAGCTAGATGTTAAATAGATGCCAACATTGATGTGTTTTCCACATCTGATTCCAGAATTTCAGCTCCCCACAAATTCCTCAGGAGTAAAATTATAACCGTGAGCAGAGCTTTACCAGTTCAGCTTTCACTTGTCTTGTGTGGATTTGAGTCCTGACATTTTTTTGAGTGAAAGTAATTCTTTCAAATTTAAGAAAATTGTTTCCATGTCTGGTAGAGAAAGTCTGTCACCTCAAGATTGTAAATCAAGCCACAGCCCAATATCCAATCATTTAGCCACTTACAGCCTCTTATATTTATTTTAACATCCCAGAATGATACAGAGCTAGACCTTCTGAGAAGAGGAAATGTAAGGAGCATGCATTTCACATTTCACATTGCAAAGAATTATTCTGCTTCACTCTGGACTTAGGCTTTTTTCTTACCACTTTTAATAGAAGGACACACCAGGCAGGTTAGAGAAAATGGTTCTGTGTGCTGAATGAGGTGTGACAAAACCAGTGAGAAGCGAGTCTGAGAGAACTTGAGCCCAAGACTTGGTTATGTTGGAGGCAGAATAGACATTGATGAAAGGAGGTGTCCCCAGGGTCCATTTTGTCCCTCAGGAGTAATGTCAAAGAAAAGAGTCTGCTCTGAACACTAGGGACAATGTAGAGGTCAAAAATGACACTGAGCAGCTGCACCACACATATCGAGCATGTCTGCCTGCCCAGCTCCCCCTCCAGTGGCAGAGAGCATGGACCGCCCTCCTGGCTTTGGTCCCTGCAGAGCACAGAGTGCTGCCCTCACTCACTGCCTCAAAGCCCAGCAATCATGGCAGTCATGTGGCCCTCTAGGTCTGGCCACTAACATCATCTATTATGTTGACTTTTGTGAATCACCATGATTGCACACACAGCCCCATCCATTCTAATGGGAACCTCAATATTTCTTTGGATTGACTGAAGAATGTCTATTAGAGTCCCTATTTCCCCAATAAACTAGTAGATTGGAAGTTGGCATAGAAAACTTTCTCACTTTCATGGATGAGCCAACCTCAAACTGTGACCAATACCAGAGAAAAGGGATCCAAATGACAGCCCCCCACACACAAAATGCTATTAGGATTCTTGGAGTCTCTGAAGCAAACCAGGGCTGACTTCCCTTGACTATCAAGGCTAAACAGTCTCTAAATCACACCATACTTTGTACCTTGTTCTGAGTTGAGTTTTCACTGACTCTTGAAAAATTTTCCATGGACCTGAGTTATATAACTCATCTATTTTCAATTGTATTCTGAATTAGAATAAGAAGCCAACAAAAGACATGTGAGAAGAAAAGGAAAGATGTTGCATTAGTGTGAAACATCAGAAAATCTTCCAATAATTTACTTGGGAGATGAAGAGCAGATGTGTTTTTATATCAAGCTGTTTCTCTTTCCCTCATGCTGCTGAGGGAGGATCATTACCTCAAGAGAATCTCCTCCTCCACATTTTATTACTCATCCCATCCTCTGCTGCACTGCAATTTGAAGGAATTCTGATACTTTAAGATACCTATTCCTATTTGTGTTATGAAAATACAACCTTCAAAATACATTGTAGATTCTGAGTAACACCTTGAATAGCACTGAATCATAGCAAGAGAAAGCCTTATGAGCAATGGTGACCTGTTCTAATATGACTTTAATTCTTATTTAAAAATTTTTATCTGCAGCCATTCTTTACAAAAATAACTATTATTCTTTTTTTTTTGTAAGTGTGAACACAATAAAGAAGTGTCACAGGTGTAAAATTTAGGGACTTTCATGCTTAAGCACTCTTCTTGGTTATTTATAGTGTTGTGGTTTCTGAAACGAAAGAAGATGAAAATAAATACACCAACTGATCAGCTTTAAGTAAAAACCAATATCTCCTTGTAATCTTGTTCTTTTGTTATATGAATTATGAGTCATGAAGCAAATGAGCTGATGAATCACTAAATTCCAAATGAATATATCTATAACAAGGTCGTCTTTGTCACATTTATGATTTACATTAAAAAGACTGTCTCAGAACAACACAAATCTCTGACCATATCCTACTGTTATTCTAAAGGAGTTAATTCAATGGGCCTGAAGGAGGAAAGGCCAGTTGACAATGGGAATCTAAAACATAGATTCAAGTCTTAGCTCTAAACGAAATTGCTGAACATGGTTAAACTTATTTCCTCTTTGAATGTGATGAAGGACGAAAATGCACAGTGAACTTTGATCATATCAGTGGTAAAATTATACAGCTAATGGATGTAGTTTACTTGATTATTGTGAAAAAGATTCTGAGATTTAACTATCACTTTGCAATAAGCTGGATAGGTAAGATAGTAACACATCTAATGGACCATAGCCTCTATCAACATAACACTGAATTATTTTTGACACCATTCTCATCCAACACAGTGAATGTTATCTTTGTATAGTAGATACAAATTTAATAGCAGTAACAATGTTAGAGAGAGGATTTTGTTTGGTAACAGTAAGTTTCCTCCCCAGTATGAAGTTTAATATCTGGCCACATGGGTGACCTTCGTATGCCTCAGTAAAGTGGTTGCTTGTGCTTTGGGGCATGCCCAAATCCCTTTGCCAGGCAACTGCTCTTACAGGGGGAAGAGCATTGGATTTGAAACAAATAATTAAATTTGCATTCGCATTCATACTCTGCTCCCCATTGGTTCTTTGTCATTAACCAAAGCATTGTGCCTCATTAAATTGCACTTTCCTTATAGATGAAATGGAGATAGTAATGTTTTCATTTTAAGGCAAAATTGAAAATGTTAAATAAAATAGATATGATCTATTCCATTAAGCACAACTAGTTGATAAATGCTAATCCAGTCTATTGAACCACACACAGGTGATCTGGCCATAGGCAATATTTCACTATTTATTCAATCTTCCAGACCCCTCTTCACCTGGGAAGAACAAGCATATCTTATCTATCAATTTCTCCTCCTCAAACTTTGAGAGGATTTCAAGAATTCTGGCTGGTCTAATGGAATGTATCTTCACCTCCATGGATCTCATCACCTTATTTGTCAGTCATATAACTTGGTCATAGCTACTAAATATTTGTATACAACCTCATGAAATTTCACTTCTGTTTCCTTGATTTCATAGCTAATAAGTCGCCAAGTTCCTCTCATATGTAGGACAATCCTTGCTGCTCCATCCTCCACATCAGCAGTTTTTCAAAAGGCTTGCATACCAGAAATTGCTGTGGAGCTTCGATTACCTGAATCCCTTTCCCTGCCTACCAAATACCTCAAAGTGAGGCTCTAATATGCAGTGTCGATTTTTAGTACAAAGTCATAAAGTTAACAAACAAAAATTAATAATGTTTTTGTACATCAATCGTGAACTCATTGAAAATGAAATCAAGAAGAAAATACCACTCACGACAGCATCAAGAAAAATTAAATACCTACAAATTAATCCAACCAAAAATGTCAGATTTCTATAAGGAAAATTACAGTGTCCTGAGGAAGTACAGGGGAAAATGGAAAGATGTCAGCTGTCCCTATACAGGCAGGACCAATCTTACAAAAATATCCACAGTTTCAAAACTGAAAGATTTATTGCAATCCCAATCAAGACAACAACAGCATTCCTCACAGAACTAAAGAAAACAATATTAAAATCAAACAGCACAAGAAGAAACTCAGAATAGCACAAGTAATCCTGGGCAACAAGAACAAAGCAGTAGTCATCACAATCTTGTACTTGTAGTTACATACAAAGCTTTAGTGGTTAAAAAAATAACAACATGGTATGCCATGAAAACAGACATGTGACTCACTGGAGCAGAACGGAGGATGCAGAAACCCTCGAGCCTATGCAGCCTTCTGACCTTCAACAGAGAGACTAAAAATGTGCAGAAAGAAGGGCAGCCTCTTTAAAAAAAAATGGTTCTGTGAAAACTGGCTAGCCATGGGCAGAAGATTGAATCTAGACCCATATTTCTCACTATGCACTAAATAAAATAAAAACAGATCAATGATACAAATATTAAAATAGAAACAGATTAAATATTAAAACATTCTACTGATGGCTAAGATAGGTAAAACTCTTGAAGACACTGACAGAGGTGAAGACTGTCTGAACAAAACTCAAGTTATATAAGTAATAATATCAAGAATCAATAAAAAAGATCACACTAAATTAAAAGGCTGCTGCAGATCAAAGGAAACAAGAGTGAAGAGATGACCTACACAGTCGGGAAAAGCTTGGGGAAACTGTTCCTCACACAATGACTAATACTTTGAATACAAAAATAACTCATCCTTCAAAATAAAACATCTAATAAGAAATGGCCAACTGAAGGGAACAGACAGTTCTCAGAAAGTATATAAATAAATAAATAAATAAATGTGTTAAAAATTTTCAGCCATTAAGAAATGAAAAATAAAGCAACATAGATTCCATAAAGAATGGCTGTCATCAAGAAAAAAAGGATAACAAATTCTGATTAGGTTGTGGGAATAAAAGAACCCTTCTAGGGGACAGGGAGATGGCTCAGTAGAATAAACGCTTCCCTGGCAAGTGCAAGGGCCTGAGTTCAATCCCTGGTTCCACCGAAAGAAAAAAAAAGAAACTTCTACCTTGTTGATGGGGATATAAACTACTATAACCACTATGGAAATAATTATGATGATTCCTCAAAAAACTAAAATTTGAAATAGATGTGCACTTGACACATCTAATCTTCTGGGTATCTTCCCAAAACAGTTCATGATATCATATCACAGTGGTGCACACATATTCACATTTGTTAAAATACAACTCATAAGAGCTGAATCTTGGAAATGACTTATGTCCATCAACAGATGAGTGGATAAGGAAAATGTGGTATTTGTATGTAATGGGGTAATCTACCATGAAGAAGGGTAAATTTGAATCATTTGTAGAAAAAAAAAGATGCACCTTGAGACCATCATTTCAAGTAAAATAAATCAGACTCACATCCTTAAATATCCCATGATTTGGCTTATATGACAAACCTGAAATATAAATAAATTATAGGGCAAGCTAGAAGGAAGCAGTGTTATCATTCTTTTGCCAAAGGGAAGGGGACAGAGAGTTGGAAGGAGGAGAGGGAGAAGGAGGAGGATGAAGAAGAATTAAGCTGAGTTATACATATGTACGAACTCCCCGTAATGAGCTTACACCTATGTACTGCACACATGTGCTAATAAAAGAAAATATAACATATCAGTGTGAATCAAATATCTATTTTCTCCCAGGCACACTAAGCCCAGGAGCCTGAATCCAGAGCATTGCTATTGTTGCTGTTGTTGTTACTATCTTTATTGTGTAGGTGTGGAAATGCATAAGAGATATAAGCCCATGATCTGAGATCAGATAAAAACAAAGAGACAAAGGTGGGACTGGAACTCAAGTTGTGTAGTAGCAAATCCCTAAAGTTCTCTATGGCACCCATTCTTTCCTTCATCTAACCAAGGCATTTGATCTCTCTAAAAGGGCAGACACAGCCAAGCTCACAGTATCAAGTCAGTGGGGGACATTTATCCCCTGCCTGCAAATTCCACTTGTCAAATCTCAGACTTATTAAGGAAATACAGACTAAACCAAAAGAGGCCAAGGTACATATTTTCCAACAGGGCTTTCTGAAGACCTCTCCATGTACATGGTAAGGATTGCTCTCCTGGGATCAAGAATGCCTCATGTTTATTGTCCAATAAGTTGGAAGAATAGTACTCTATCTCATTTTATCTTTTATTATCTATCATATTTTAATTTTAAATTATTTAATTAAATTCATTTAAATTTAAATTACTTAAAATATTTCATAATCTTTTCTTGTAGACCCCATGATAACATAACATCATAGATGTTTGGGGGATCTTCAGTTACATAATCATCTAGGCAAACCACAAACTCAAGTTAATTGTATATTCTATACAAACTCTGTTAGAACTTTATATACAGATTTGTGATTTTACTTCACCTTCAGCATCTTTATCCCTCAGAACTTTGAAAAAGTAGCAGTAGTCATAAAAATTAATGTTTGAAGGCACTGTTAGATAATAAAGGCCTTAACTGAAGACTGAAAATAATTACAGAAAACAAAAATACATAAATAGTAGATGGAAAAATCAATACCAAGATCATGTAAATGCTTAGTCATTAGACGTTCTGCCAACTTTAGTTTTTGATCCACTTATTCTAGGCACTTATTATTATTGCTGTTATATTGTTATTATTATTATTATTGTGTTTGGCAGTTATTATATGGTTTAGTTTTCCCATTCAGCAGTGTTAGCATTTGTGTCTAGTTGTTCTCCCAAAGCATCATATGCTCATGGGGCTTTTTCTGAGGTAGCTCAATCTAGAGTGTGTGATGCTTAGATTAATGGTGTGTGACTAGTAAATCACACTGATTGGTTTGGCATAGTCCTGGCTAGGACTAAGGATATGAGTGCTACACCTGCCCTGCCCTGGGGTGCGTAGCTTGCAGTGGGTCGGGATTTTGTCTCTCTGTCTTGCTGTTTTTGCTACTTTCTGCTTCCAGGAAGTGTTCTCCTATGCCAGGTGCCACCCTGCTTTGAAGACACAGGAGACTGAAACCTGCTTTGGAGACTCAACCCTCTATAAACTAGGAGCTAAATAAACCTTTCCCTTTTGTGTGTGTGTGGGGAGGTGTTTTTTCTTAGCAATGAGAAAAGCAACTAAGACAAATAGATATTCATATTCACATTGAGGCAGATAATCACAAAAATTCCAGACACATGCATACACACACACACACACACACACACACACACACACACACACACAGCAGGCATCCTCATATACACTAGCTCATTCTGTTACATCTTGAGTGTTCCACACATACCACTTTATACTCCATTCTATGTTTTACTCATATTTGCTAAGAAAGACTTTTGCACATTCCCCCAAAGCAATTTCTTAAAACATTTCAACATATGGTAAGCACTGAGTGTCTCATTCATTCCTTCTTTCTTCTAAAATTACCACTGCACTTTTACCCACTGCTTCCTACAGAGGTTGTCATATTGTTATGTGAGCCAACTGCACCCCACCTCAGCCAGAGTTGATCAGAACTTGGGAGTAAAAACACCTTAGCCCAAGTTGGTCAAAAAGCCCCTCCCCTAAAATATCTTGACACAGGACCTGAGAGACAGTACAGACAAAGTCTTCTCAGAAACCAACCTTGTAAGGCTTAAATCTTGGGTCTCTTGGTGACTACAGAAGGAAAGCTCACCTGTGGAAGCACAGAGCAGACCTTAGATGCAGAAAGAATCATAGATTTAGTTAGTTGGAAAATAAGCTGGCAGCATCAGGGTTGAGGAACTCTGAAATTTGGAGCTCATCAGAACCCCTGCTTTATTTTCTTCTGGTTATTTTAACTGTCTATAATTAGATTCCACTTTGTGCTTAAGGTAATTGAACATAGATTACTACATGTAGTGGTTGATCAATTGTGTCAACTTAAGAAGTTAAAAGCTTAATTAAATTGGCTTAGCAATTCCACACCCTAGGGTGTGGAGGCCCTGTCCTAGAGTGACTCATTACTTCAAAGATATAAAAGGAAATTGAGAGAGAATGGAGCATTCCATTTCCTCAGAAGAACTTGAGCCTTGGCCGTCAGCTTGGACATCCCCTCCTGGTGTCAAATGCAGACTCTTCAGCCTCCACCTTAGATCATGCAGCCTGCTGGTGTAGACTCATCAGCCTTCTGTCACAAATCCATCAGACTCCTGATATGGACTTGCATGGAACACCGCGGTGAGCTCCAGACCCTGGACTGAATCCTTCAGTCTCCAGTGTGCAGACGCCCTCTGCACACTTCCTCGTCTGACTCTGTGGCTGACCATTGTAAGCCAATCTTATAATTTCTTACACATTTGTAAATTTTGTGTTTTTATCTGTTCCTCTGGTATCCGGACATACAGATTTAGATTATTTTGGTTTCTTTTTTCTCCTTGCTGGGACAAAATACCCAACATCCAAATTTAAGGAAAGAAAAGTTTATTTTGCTCACAGTTAGTGGAGGTTTCAGTCCATACTCACTGGCTCCAAGGCAGGGGGCACATGGAAGAGGGTAGCAGCTCATGGTAGGGGAGAAATAGCAAAGAGAAAAGGGAGGGGCAATGGCTGAGCAGCTAGCAAACCTTATATTGTAATGCAGATTACTCAACCCAGGGGGGGTGTAGAACTCACACCTACAATCTCAGCATTGGATCATCAATAAATCATAAACTCTGGAAGCCATCCCCGTGAGTGCATGAGGCTTGGGGGGACAACTAGACACAAACCACAGCACTACATTAGCTAGCTTTGCATTACTACAATGAAATACCCAAGGCAACTAACTAATAAAGAGAAAATTCTTATTTAATTCATGATTTTGAATGGGCAATAACCAAGTGACATGGAATAGGCTTTTTGAGCAGCACTTGCTGGCTGCGTCCCTGTGTGGCATCAATGACACTGGTGTGAAGAGGATCAGGGGCAAGGAAGGTGGGCAAGGTCCCACAGCTGCCTCTGGGGGCACCTCCCCCATGACCCAGAAGCCCCCAAAAGACACCCAAAAAGGCTCCGTGCTTTCCAAAAGCACCACCCTGCAAAACAAGCCTTACAGGTCATCTTTGAGGCACAAAAACAAATATCCAAGCCACAACACCCAAAATATCCACAATTAAGTATATTTCTTTTTATGAATAAAAGCCCAAAAGAGAATTCAAGGTGCGCCAATATTGTGGACCTAATTTTAAACCTAATAAGTTATACTCACTGGGCACTTCCTATGTACCATGGGGTAATAAGCATTTTATATAATCTGTGATCCTCACACAGGGGTTCAGTGTTCACATTCGTATCCCTGGTCTACAGGTGAGCAATGCAAAGCCAAAGAAGTTCAGTCACTTCTCACAAGTTACAAAACAGGAGAAGTTCATAACAATTAAGCCTCGAGAGTTTCCGTGGGTTATTTGTCTCTGCAGAATTATATTAAGTAATAAAAATCTATGATGAGGGTGGAAAGAACAAGTGAACTAATTCATAAGGTCACATGAAGTTTACCATACAAATGGAGAAGTGACTTAAAAGAATAAATGATACAAATGGTAGGCAAACCTTCAACTCTATATAATACCCCAACTCTACATACATAAATTTTAAAACAGAACAAAACAAAATCCTTTTGAATACAGTGTCATGATGAAATGTTAACATTACTTATAGTTGCAGAAATTTCTGAAAGGTTTTTGGAGAGCAATTTGGAAAATCCTTTCAATAGCCATTAGGTGTTCACATACTTTGACCCACATAATTTTGGTCCTGGAAAAATAACCTTAGGAAATAATCCAAAATTATATCCACCAAGATTTCTTTAGCAAAGCTGTATTTATCATAAAACAAATTGGATACATTTGAAATGTTCAAAAATCAGACTCATTTAAGCATGACTTTGCAAGAAATGATGAAATACCTGTGATGGACAGTACTAGACACAGGCTCACAGAGGAGGGAAACAAAGTTAACACACAGTTCTGCCTTATGGCAATCTTGGGTTTTTGTAAACAAGGAGAGAACAAGAACATAGAAAATAATTTTCCTATTTTCATTTGTAACTACATTTAGTATTCAAGCAATCTGAAGCTATTTATAATACAATAAAAATAAGCAAATGCTATACTAGTTGAAAGGCACATTTTGAGACAAAATCAAATTCAGAGCAAAGAGAGCAAATACACAGGATCCTGCTTGACTACTGAGACTTCAAATTTGCTTCTGGGTTTCCAGAAAAGCGAGGAAAAGGCAAGTGACCTTAGTGACTGATTTATCTTCTTAATGAAATAACACAGAGATCTTCATAGGAAAGTTGCTTCTCATGATTAGTTCTAAAACAAGATATCTTTTAAAATGTTCAATATGTAGGCAGGATTAATAGCATCTTTACGGTGTTGAGGGTTTTAGAAGTTTTTCTGAAATAAAATATTTCAGACATATTTAAAGAAAATATAATAATTTAATAAACTTATATATAGTTCATACTTGGCCTAAATGAAAATATTGAAATTAAAGCCCCTCTATGTTTCTCCCCAATCATATTTCCCAATATTTCTACCAAGATCTTGGTATCTCATGTTTTCATTCAATTTAAATCATATCTGTGCAACCATTGAGCATTATTTTCATGCTATTTCAACAAATTAAGGTGTGGAAACTTTTAGCTTATGCAAATTTTACTATTGAATAATATTTTGCTTAATGAATATGCCCCAAATTATCTATTCTTGCATCAGATTGTTTCATTCTTTTCTCATTCAAAAGCCACAATGGACTTTCTCACAAGTGCCTTTCTGTGATACTCAAGGACTCTTCACTCACCCTTTGTTCCAGTGGAATTGCTGGCTAGCGGATGTGTGCACATTTGTCTTTACACAACATTGGTACCCAGCTCTCCAACTGCTCCTACCAATTTGCATGAAGGGAAATTGACCGTGAAGGTGTTCTGTGATAGCGCAGTTAGATAGTGCAGTTAGATGTCTACTGACCACCATGCCTTTCCTGGTCCTGCAAGTTCCTGCTGAAGGAACAAGAGTGTTAATACAATTTAAGACATCTTCAGGGCCAGTATCTGATGACACCTGAGGCAAAGGTATGGAAACAGAATTGGTTCAATCTTACTACGTCCTGGTCCCTAACCCATGGGCAGAGAGATGTAGATTGCAGGATATACCTTGTGGTCATATGGTTCAGGAAGCATAGTATGAGCCTGGAGAGCAAAACCTCACCCATGTTATACCCAGTCAGAGACTGTGGAAGCCTAAGAAAGACCCTCAAGTGAGCATATAAGACAGTCACTACTGCAAAATGTGGCCTAATGAATGATCTTAGAAAGTTGCCTCTTTCTGAAAGGAGGGCTAACCTGGGTGCTGAGAACCACTCTGGAAAGTTAGGCAGTGCAGAGCCCCATCATGACTGTGCATGCATCTGATTTTCTACCAACAGTAACATGATGAAAAGCTCCTTTTAACAAACAGGAATTGCTGATATGCTCACATTTTCTTCCTGTGTGAAATCATGGAAAATCATCACGATGGAAGTAGATGTAATGAAAAGTAGATGTGATGTCAGGCACAGAGAATCAAGTTTCTACTCTGGAAACTTCATTTTTTAAAATTATGATAAAATGTGGAATTAGAGATGGAGGGGTAACGGAGAGGGAATGGGGACCTGAAAAAGGATTCGAACATATATGTCCTCACATGAACTCCGCACAAAAAATGTAATTATGTACTGCAAGAAACGTTCTAGTAAGAAATAAAGATTTTAAAAAATCCTTACCTGTAATCCCAGTAGGTGTGAGGGTGAGACAAAAGGATCACTGCAAGTCCAGTACAGGACAAAATGAGCCCAAGGCCAGCCTGTACTATAAGGCAAGACACTCTCTCAAATAGCTCCCCCCAAAATTGTTTAGTGTAACTATATTGATTTCCCTGTAATATCCTGAAGGTCATTTCATTAAATTTTATAAACTAAATTTTTTGCCTAATTTAATCAAACAATGGAGGTATGAACCAGTAATTCTGAGCTAATCAGATCATTAACCACTTCTCCTTATTCATGAACTCATTAGTTCATCCTATCTATAAGTCATTTCTATAGATTAAGGGTGTGTGATTAATAAGAATTTTAAAGATTTTCAGATCACATGATCATGAAGGAAGAACATTTGTATAAAAGCTTTTTACTTTGCTTCCTATCCCTTTGTGACCACCAAAGATGACCTAAGAAGCTCTGTTCTATCTTCCTTTCTTCTTAAGGTGGTAGTGAGAAAGGAAATAACAGCTGTTGTCCAAAGCATTGCTATAGTAAATAGCCATTAAACAGCTTTTCCAATCTGTATGTCCTGTCCCTGGCACCTTCCACCTCCAGGTGCAGATCAGTAAATAGCAAAGAACTTCTGGTCTGGGGCTAAGAAGGTCATGGAGGAAGAGGCTTACTGGTTCATGGCTCTCCAGGTCTTCAAGATGTGGCAAAAAGCCTAATGAAGTATTACTTATTGTTGAGAAACTAGAAACATTTTTAAAACGTATTTTTCCAGTCCCTTCCTTTTAGAAAAAAAATTATTTTGTGTTCATGTCTCTCCTGTTTCTTTATTTCAAGATCTGAGTCCTGAAGGCCTAATCCTCCCATCTGAGTTCTGCTACATGATCCTATGGAGAACTTCTTTGTGGTATCACAGCTTTCACTTTCTGTGTGACTGGGGAAAATAAACAACTACCATTTAATTACATTGGAAGTTGCATTCCTTATAGCACAAACACAGTGAATCTTACATACATACATCCTCACTTTAGTTATTAGGGATCCAGCAATTCCTTATGCTATTTCACATTTCTGCCCTTTTTAAATGTCCATGTCAACTAAAGCTCGAGTCCATTGAGCACAGCTGCATTGCTGAAGCAGTTTCTGAGTGTGCATTCATCTCCAGTATTTTCTCCACAGTTTGGCCAAATTAATCTATCGTCATTTCTTATGGTCATTTCTTCCTATAATAAGTCCTAATCAGTTCCTCATGAGCTCAAGTCTAGTACATGACCTGACACTTAGAACATCCCAGATGCTTTTCTTCTCCTCTTCCTGCCATGTTTAATGCTGTAGTCCTCTAGCATTTAGGATTACATACACCAAAATGTCCATCCAGAGTCACTGGGACATGCATAATTCTTCCTTACCTTTGCACCTTTCCTCATGTGTTCTCCTCAATTTGGAAAGCACATGCCAGCCATAGATGAGGTGGAATGTGAAGGGCAGGGAGAGCCAAGACTGCTAAGTCACATTTTTCCTTCGCAGGTTCCTGAGCCATCCGCTGTGGGCTGAATTGAGGCTTCCAAAGATCTCCATGTCTTGCTCCCAAGACCTGTGAATGTGTTTCCCTTTTCGCAAGTGTCTGTGTGGATTAAGTTAAGGATTTTGACTAAGGGAGAATATCCAGGACTACTTGCGAGGAGAGAAGAGGAAGAGGCATGGGGGAAGATGGGGAAGATTTTTAGTGGAAGATTTGAATGATACGGCTAAAAGACAAGTAATGGTGGAAATCTCTGGAAACCAGAACAAGCAAGGAAAAGGCTTACTCTTAAAGATTATCAAAGGACACTGTCCTATTGACATCTCGATTTTTGCCCATGTGCCTTATTTTAAAGTTTTGACTTCTAGAAGATAATAAAAATATGCCTCCTTAAATTTGTAAGGCTGAGGCAACTTGTTATAGTAGCAATTGAAAATCAATGCACAGCCTAAGTCCTAATCTTCCTCAGGACTCAACCAAAGTCTGCCTCATCCCAGGGCTGTGCTGATAAACAATGCCACAGTTACTCCTCTGCTATAAAT
The DNA here is from genome assembly GCA_004027165.1 of Ctenomys sociabilis. Taxonomy (NCBI): domain Eukaryota; kingdom Metazoa; phylum Chordata; class Mammalia; order Rodentia; family Ctenomyidae; genus Ctenomys; species Ctenomys sociabilis. The sequence goes on along the minus strand of PVKA01002661.1, from coordinate 100,979 downwards.
TCTCCTTTTTACATTCCACAAAATTTGTCCACTTTATGTGTTTAGCTTCATAATTTTTAATGAATTCTCAAATTGCTAATCATCACTCTAGATTTACAACTTTTTTATCTCTGAGTCAAAATACATCCACCCCTGGAATGTCAAGGACTTAGTGAGAACCTATCCTAAAATAAAACATAAATGAGTGTTGGGGATGTATCTCAGTGTAAAGGTCTGAGTTTCAGTCCCCAACACCAATAATAAATAAGTGAATAAACAAGCAATACAACCCAACATTCCACTCCTTGGAATCTACTGAATGCACAAGTCTACATAATGATTTTAACATGCACAGTCATAGCAGAGCATTTCAGTAGTTAAAAACTGGACACAGTCGAAATGTCTCTCAACTGTTGAGCGAAGAAGCAGAAGTGGTAAGACTTTATTGTGAAAAACTTGGTCTTAAAAAGGAAAATAAACTACTTATACATGGGACAATATAAATGAATTTCAAAATCATCTTAAGTGGAAGAAGCCAGATTTGTAGGCTACAGATTATAGGATGATAAGGGAATCCTCTGGGGCATGGTGATCTTGTTTGAGCTGATAGACACAGGGTGTATACAATAGTCAAGCTACATCAAAACAAAAGACAAAAATAAAAATACATGACACCTTCAAGGAATTGATTTTTGGAAATGGAGATAGAAGCTTGATCTCAAATTTAAAAATTTCCCTGAAGATTTTGTTGAATAGATCTCCAAAGAGAAATGAAAGAACCAACTCTATATGTGGCAAGATGGGAAGATGGCATTTTACTTTGCATTTGTGGTTCTCCAAAGATAATGAATTCAATTCATAATGATTTGAAGATAGAACTTCAAAGTGCTGTTGAAAAGTAAAAGAGAATGTTTATGCTTTTTAAACGCTACCCCAGTGAAGTATTTCAGAGTAGTATTTAATTTTCAAAGCAGAATATTTTGTCTAATGAAACAGTTGCATATAAAATTATAAAAACATTTAGGGACTAAACTATGGCCTTTAGAACTTTGCCTGAAACCCAATTCTAAAGGTCACCTTGTTAAATATTCTTAATTAATTTCATCTTCTTCTGTTAGCTAAAGGGCGTGAAGTGGAAAATGGCAAAGGAATCGAGTTGCTCTGCAGCATGGACATCTTTAAGCAAAAAAGAACTGAAGAGAAGAGAATCGAGGTGCCAAGAATGAGAATATGTTTTAATGAAAAGGAAGAGAAAAAGGTCAGAGGGCTTCCAGCACATGGAGGCTACAATCCTGTTCTCAAGAGAGTGTTGGCTGTCACTTAAATTTTCACTTGAATGTACACAGTGTGGGGGATCTTCCCAGCCACCCCAACAAGGGAGCTGTCTCATTTGACAGAACAAGCTTATGTCCTTCTGTCTGGGAGTGAAAGAGGAGAGAGAGGAAAAAAAAAAGTGGATTTCAAAGAGCACTTGAGAAGGTCTCTTTAGATCTAAAGTGTTTAGGACCTGCTTACTGATGCCTCACTTGTCCCTCCTCCTGGTTCTCACACTCACATGCAAGAGATAAGATCAATAAGGACAGACCTAGGCAGGTCTTCCCTGCTGAGCACTGTGTATCTCCATCTGACTCAAGAGTGTGTGCATTGACCTACAGAGGTTCCTAATGAAAGGGTTGTCTGTCTTGGATGATACCTGAAACACTTCTCTCCACTTCTGATTAGAAGCAGCAAATGCGTCATACCTGACCTGCTTTTGCCCACATGCACTTATTTTATAGGGACACCAGAAGACTTTGACCACCAAAAGGTGACACTGAAGCTGCAGAGGTATACAGAGAGGAAGCTGCGCGATCTCAGAGCAGAGAGTTCAGGAACAGATATACACTTGGCTGGACTTAACTGGAGTCTACAACCCAGCTTACCTCCTGCTGATTCACAAGTGATGCTATGATGGGATCCTCAGGATTTCTGAAAAACAGAACTCAATTCAGGCCAGGGAGTAGGTTTTGACACTCATCACAGAAGAGAATTTCAGGATGCATGCATGAGAGACATAAAAATATTATATTAGGTAGAATTAAAATAGTCACTCCAAGAAACAGGGTGTGGACCCGCAAAAAGAGACCGTGTTCCATGGACATTTTCATTTAAAACATTATTAGTTCATTTACCCATAAGAATGAAAACTGTATAGAAAAGATGATCTTTAAGCTACCATAATTTTTGATACATAGTTAATAATTTATTTTATTTTGTTTTGTTATTTCTTTCCTTGCTGATTTGTTTTAATCATGAAGACAAAGACTAGCTGTTTGTTTGGGAAACTGCTTTTATGAGACAGGATTCTTCAAATATGATCACAGAATACTTTTTTTTTTATTATTTAGGACAGGATCTACAGGGCCTCACTACACAGATTGGACTTGTAGTGATTCTCCTGCTTTCAGCCTCCTAAGAGCTGGGATTATAGGTGGTTGCCACCATGCCCAGTCTCAATCACCATCTCAATGCACCCCAGAGGCAGAACCAGCACAGTATGTTGGGGACTGAACCCCTGTCTCTGTGTCTGCCCAAGTAGGTGCTTTAATCCGTTGAGCTATCTAGCTGACCCACCATAGAATATTAAAGTTAATGCAATTCTAGTCAAAATACCAACAGCATTTCTCACAAATTTAGAGAAAGCAAAACTAAAATTCATCTGGGATTTCAGAAGAGACCCAGACCAAAGCTGGAAGCATCACAGTGCCAGACTTGAAGGTATATTATAATACTATCATGATAAAAACATGACACTAGAACAAAAACAGACATGTGAATCAATGAACCAGAATAGAATAAGAAGTATCCCCAATTCATGCACCTACAATATTTAAATGGAAATGAAATACCCATCTCTGATAAAACTAAACAAATAAGGGGATAAAAATGAAGGACCATTTTGTATCTATATATACAAAATAGCTGGGATAGATACACAGCTACTCTCTCTTAATTCAGTGAGAAGAAAGATTTGGACTAATAGTGTTTGGACAGGATATCATGTCTGCATTTTGTACTATGAATAACTACTATGAAAAATATGCAATGTACTAATTATTGAAACCATCCTACTAATTGGTTTTGAAACTATCTTGTTGCTATTTGTTTCTCAATAAAATTAATTTTAAAAAGGCTATCTACAAAAAAAAAGAGTATCCCCAGTCACATTTGATAACACGACCTTTGGTGAAGGGGTCAAAATCATACACTGGAGGAAAAATAGCCTCTTTAATAAATGATGCTGAGAAAATTAATTATCCACATGAAGATTTAATTGTGATCAAATATCTCACCACATACTAAGCTAAAATTGAAATGGAACAAAGATGTAAATGTTAAAACAGAAACAATCTGCTGGAAGATTAAGTAGGTAGAACTTTCTAAAATGTAGTTGAAAGCAAGGGCTTTCTGGACCAACCACAGTGGCACAAGAAATAGTATCAAGAATCAATAAATGGGATCATATCCAATTAAAAAGCTTCTAAGGAAACAGTCAATAGGATGAAGGAAAGAACTTTTTACCTTGCCACTCCTTGAGCAGAAGACTATCATCTATAATATATAAAGAAATAAAAAAAATAGAACTCTCAAATGATCTTATGAAAAAATGGGCCACTGAAATCAATAGACACTTCTCAGAAGTACAAATGACAATATAAATACCAGAAAATGTTCAGCATCTCTGACATTAAAGAAATGCAAATTAAAATAACACTGAGATCCTGTTCTACTCCAGAAAAGTGGCTGTTGTCTAGAGATCAAATAGTAAGGAATGCTGACAAGGCTGTATTGGAAAAATAACTCTTCTATATTGTTGGTGGGAATGCAGACCAGACAATCACTGTCAAAACCAGTATGGAGATTCCTCAGAAAACTAGAACAAGGGCCATGGAGATAACTCAGTGGTCTAAGCACATGCCTGGAAAGCACAAGGACCCAAGTTTGATCTCTCATACTGCATGCCGTGCCGGCCCCAAAAGTGGGTGTGGTGGGAGGTTGACACAGGAGTATCACTATGAGTCTGAATTGTGTAGTGAGACTGTGTATCAAATAAATAAATAAATAAATAACAAGAGATTTCATTTTCCTCTTCTATGTATCTTCCTTGAAGAATTGAAGCCATCATATTACAGTAATATATGTATGCCCATATTTATAACAGCACAATTCACAGTAGCTGAGTCTTTCAAATAGCCTATATGCCCATGAACAGATAAGTAGATTAATTAAATGGTCACTGGTAAGAAAGTGGGTGCGCCTTGAGATACTAATGTTAAGTAAGATACATCAGACATAAAGTTGAAATACTGCATGGCTTCTCTTATATGAGAAACTAAAATGTAAGTAGAATGCAAAGTAAAAGGTAATAGAAACTAGGGAGATTTCTTTAAAATAGGAAGGGCATCAGGAGGTGGAGGGAGAAGAGAGAAGGAAAAGGGGATTTTAAAAAAACTGAGACCTGTCATGTTTGCACTGCCTCCCACAGGGAAACTAATAAGCATGAATTGCAAACATATACTAAGAAAAATTGAAACTGAAAAAAGTAGAAGAAAAATGAGAGTTCATTTCCTCAAACCCAGTGATGAGTATCAGCAGGAGATGATGTAGCCATGAAGAAGGCAACAACAGCCCGTGAACGAGGTGGCTCTCCTAATGGATGGCAGTAGTATCTAACTTTCATTTGGCTTTCATAACATTTCAAGCACTGGTATATATTATCTCTTTAAATCCTAATATTAATGAGTAAAATATGTAATATTATCACTTGCATTTGGCTAAAGGAAAACCTAGTTGCCTCACCTACATCACAGAGCTAGGAATGGAAGAGCTGGCACGCGATACTTGTCTTCCTGCCTCCACGCCTGAGCCTGTCATCCCTGTGCACACATGCATAATGACACAGAGGGGCTTCTCCAGGGGTTGCATGCCATCTCCTTTCCAGTTTGAAGTTTTGTCTTAAAGTCATGTCTGCATAAGTCAGTTACTTATTCTAAAAGACTCATGGTTCTACTGCCATTGTTAATTGAGCTCTTCCTCACAGTAACCTCTATTAGTCACTCTCCCAAATGGGGACAAGACACCAGGTATGCATAAATGATGAGGAGATTTATTTTGGTGCATGGTTCCAGTGGATCTCATCCAGTGCTGCCTGGCTGAAGGCAGAGGAATGCTGTGGAAGAATGCTGCTCCACCCAGGGCAGCCAGAAAGCTGAGCGAGAAGCAATCCTGGGTCCTGTCCCACCGAGCTGCCTCTTCGAGTCCCTCCCCAGCTCCACTTGGCACATTCCACTGTAAACTCAGTGCACTAAGCTACTGATGACCGCAGCACTTCCGCAGTGAATCCTCACCCCAAAGCCCTGCCACTGGGCACAGGAGACCTGGGGAATATTTTAGATGTAAACTATAACACACTCATCTTCTTTGTCCCATTAAATATGCTTTTATTCAGAAATTAGGGGTTGGCAACTATTAGTCATATGATGTGTGCTTTTCATTTTCTGTTTGTTTCCTTGTTTGTTTGTTTGCTGCAGTTGCCAGATGTATCTTTCTCATTCTTTCACAATCTTCCTTGACTCTGTTTAGAGAAACTGACATATTACTGCAGCAGTTTTATGAGACCAGGCAAAGGAAAGGATGTACAGATTCCTCAGATTGTCGAGATAGAAGATTTTAATAAATGTAAGGATTTAATACAGCAGCAGAAAAAAAATCAGAGAGGAATGAGATTTCTAGGGATGGAGTTTTGTAATCTTTTTCAGTTTTACAAGATGTGCTTTGTCTTCAGGGCCAGACCTCCAAAACAGAAGTTGTGCAGTTTCGGAAGACTCTCTGTTGCAGAGAAGTATGCAGTAAGCTTTCAGTCACATAATCAAAACCAGGCCATTGCCCGAACCCAGTGACAAAAATTAAGCAAATGTAAGCCAGGAGCAAGTGACCTGTATGTGAATCCTATGAAAATAATGCTGACACTCTCAAGCAGGTTGTCCCAATCCATCTCATGCACCAACACAGGAGTGTCATACATTTCAAGAGCCATGGTTTCTCCAGAGATAGCATAGGTAAGAAAACCCCAGTCTGACAACCCTCCAGTCTTGCCTTCTGTGGTTTTACTTACCCATGGCCCAAAAATACTAAAGAGAAAGTTCCAGAAATAGGTAATTCACCAGTTTCAACTTGCATGCTATTCTGAGTGGCACAATGAAGTCTCACGCCATCCTACTCCGCCTCACCCAGGATGCAAATCACTCCCTGTGCAACGCTTCTGTGCTGCGCACACCCCCACCCCTCTGCCACACAGAGACCCCTCAAGGGTCAGACCAACTCTTGTGCTACTGTAGTGCTTATGTTCAAGTCGTCCTTCTTTTGCTTAATGTTGGCCCAGAGCACAGAGAGAGTAATGTCGGGAATTTAGACACATTGAAAGAGAAGCCATCAAGGGCTCTCCTTAAATGAAAAGGTAAAAGCTCTATAAACGTATTAAGAAAAAAAAAATCTGTTCTGAAACCACTACGCCTGCTGCATTCACCTTATTTCATCTCATTCCATGGCCTCTGTATCATCTGAAGTTATTACAAAAAGAGTAAGGGTAGTGCGGTAGGGCATTTTGAGGAAGAGAGACAACATTCAAATATTTGTTACTCTGTACTGTGAAAGTCATATTATGTTGTCATTATGGTCATCAATTCTCAGTCTGTAACTTAGAAACTAAACTGACTTATAAATTATAAGTCATAAATTAAACTAATTTACAATTCAACATTGTTTGGAGTGCATATGTATAGTAAAAAACACAACATGTATAGAACCCAGTATTGGCTTCAGACATCCACTGAATATCTTAGAATACGAATCCCATAAATAAGGGGTGGATCTCAGCCCCTGGGGGATTATGCCCAAATTCCAGTCAAGTTTTCTAATTATAAATTGTCCATCATCATTTTTCTTTGGGCATCTTTTCTCACCAAGTAGAAGAGAGAAAAGCAGAGGACTGAATGCTAGAATGCTAACATTGATGTCATCCAGTTTATCCAACATTTGAATGTAGGCTTTTTCTTAAATCATGCCAAAGCTTACCAATTTATTTACCTCCCTCCATTCCTGAAATTTGAACTCTATAAAGGTATTAATGTATTGAATTAAAGTAATATCCAGTTTTTCTCTGACCAATTTGTTTCCACAAGGAGAGTGTCATGTGGGAGTTTTAATTTACTTTCCTGATTTGTTTGGTCATTGAGCATAGGTCTGAATTAATGCTTCCTGATGATACAACAATGTAGCTCTCAGGCTTTGCTGTGGTCTCCAGATGGCAGATGTGTCTTTGCTGTTCTCTTCCAAGCATTCTTTCTAAATCACTCTTTTTAGGTGTATGAAGTGAAGTCTAACACATTGCTCTGTCATAAATAAGTACGTACATCATGACTCACCCTCAGAAAAGAAAAAAGAGGAACATTTTGCACTGCGATAAAGCAAAAATAACAGGTCAGCTCATCAAATTCTGGTCTCTGAAATGAATGAAATGCTGATTATAAGAAAAAAATTTTGATCTTCGTTTTTATAATGTTGAAGTCTAAAAAACTGTTCTGCCCTGTGTACTTATAACTGTGAACATTTTGTGATTTTCCCAACACATTCAAATCATTATGAATTAGTATCCTTTGAAGTCCTATTTTTTTTTCCTGTGAGTGCAAACTGTATTTTTATCTGATGGAGACAGTACGGTTTTATGTCTGATTCCATTGCCCCTCTTGGCAAGTAAAAAACGCTTCTAAAAAGCTGTTAATTCTGAGTTTTGAGGCTATGATTATTATGAAAATTCTGTATTTTCTTCGACATATTCACATTATTATGACTTAGTAACCTTTGGAATCTTGGATTTTTTTTCTTGTATTTGGTAGGAGCAATTTTTTAGTTTGATTCTCTTGACCTTCTTTGGAAATAACATTGTTCTCTTTTCCACAATGCTGTTGATTCTGGTTTTCCATTTTGCACATGTAGCTCTTTCAAACTATGTATGTAACATTACTTTAGTAAATTATTTGGGACTATTTATTTCTCTTTGACTTTTCTGTACAAAAAGAATGGAATTATCTTTGTGTAGCTAATGGAACTCTGAGAGAACTGGATTAAAAGAAAAATTTATAGCCTTGAAGAATTTCTACTTTAATGTGTACTGCTCTTGTACATCAGAAGGTTAGAACACCATAACCGAGGAAGTACTTGTGAGAAATGTGTTAAGGGATTCCATCATTACATGGACCCTGCGGAGTGTGCTTACACAAGCCTAGGTGACTAATCAATTGCTAGATGTGAGTTCTTGGTGCCCTCAAGGGACAGCAAACACAAGACAGGTGAGGCTATCTACATAACAGAACATACTGTCCTGTAACCAAAGTTTTAATTACATAGTGGGCACGTTCTAAATGTCAAGAAAAAGTCTAGTATAGTAAGTACCTCAGCAAGTAACATGGTCATGTAATTTGCCATCAAGGGTCACATGCTTATTGTCCATAATATGACTGACAGTGTGGTAAGGCTGCATGTACCAGCGTCACCAGAACCATATGGGGAATGTGTTGCACTACATGTCACTGGGTGACGGGAGGTTTCCAGCTCTGTTATAACCTTTTGATATCGCCCTCATTGGTGCAATCCATTATTGCCTGGAATGCTGTTATGTGGCAGACTATTGCACCAGTGTTTTGGTTTAATGTAAATCATATAGTTGGTACCCTGTTATGGCTCATCTTTTTCATTTATAGTAAACTTTTTGACATTCTTCCATGTTGTCACCAATATGCAAATTTCATCCCTTTTCCCCTTAGTTGTTTAGTATTTCAGTGTATGAAATGTTGATAGAGAATACTTTCAGGTTTTGGTTATTATGAATAACATTGTTATGAGAAAACTTTCTAAGGATTTTTTAAAAGATATATGTTTTTCAGTATCTGGGGTAATTAGTTTGGAGTAGTATTGTCAGCCCATAGAGAAATTTTCTGTTCACATGTTTTTAGGAGATGTTAGTTTTCCAACTATTTTACACACAAAACAGCTGTTTTTGAGGGCTCCAAGGCTCTACCTCCTCACCAGTGCTCGCAGCTGACAGCCTTGATCTTAGGGCCTTCTGGTGATAATGTAGTGGCATCTCTGTGGTTTCCCTTTGCATTCCAGGGATTATTTTAAAGTACCTTCTCTGAGACTTGTACTACCTCTGATATCTTCTTTTAAAAAATGGCTTCTCAGTCTTTTGACACATATTTTAGTTGAGCAGTTTGGCTTTTCTTAATGATTTCTAAGATTTCTTTACAGATTTTGGACACAAGGTGTGTCCAAAAGAAGTAAAGAGAAAAAAAAAAAGCTGGGCATGGTGGCGCATGCTTATAATCCCAGCACTCGGAAGGCTGAGGCAGGAGGATTGTTGTGAGTTTGAGACCAGCCTGAGCTACAAAGTGAGCTTAAGGTCAGCCTGAACTGCATAGTGAGACCCTGTCTCAAAAAAAAAAAAAAAAAAAAAAAAAAAGTAAAGAGAAAAGAAAGCAGTAAGTTAAACCACTATACTATAAAACTATCTGCAGTCTGGAATCTTACTGTACTTTCATTCATTTGAACAGCAATAAATAAGTATGCAGTAATTTGAGTTGTAGAAGTGCCTTATAGAAAAATGAAGCAGTGAATGAGAAGAAAGCACAATGATGGCCATGCGTGTTCTCGACCTTACTGAAAAGGTGACAGCACTTGGGTGGGATGCAGAGATGTATCTGGGGAGAAAATATTCCAGGAAGAGGAGTGATGTAATGGTGCTTGCTTGGCTGGCATAATGGGGCTAGGGGAGGCAAAGGAGACAGAGCGAGAGGGCAGAGGATGGGGAAGTGGAAAACCCAGTCATGCACAGGTTGAAACTGCTACAAAGAAAACATACTGACCTCACTCCTGGGGTGCACTGAGATGGTGACTGAGACTGGGCGTGGTGTCAAGTGCCTGTAATCCCAGCGCTTGGGAGGCTGAAAACAGGAGAATCACTACGAGTCCAACCTGTGTAGTGAGACCCTGTACTATATATATATATATATATATATATATATATATATATATATATATATATATATATAAAAGAAAACATATGGAGAAGTTACATTAGCAAAAGAGGTGGAAGCAAATATACTATTGTTATAACCAATTTTGTGTTTTTATTGTAGCCTGTTAGTAGATGTACAGCAGATTGCACTGTGATTTTTGTTGCATTTCCATAATAAATAATAGCAATGTTCTTTCCATGTACTTACTTACTGTCCACCTACATATCATACTTGAAATATAGACTCTGTTTGGGAGATTCTCATTGTGCTGTTGACTTGTAAGCAGTGTTTATATATTCTGAGTGCAAGTCTTTATCAAAAATATGACTTGAAAATATTTTCTCCCATTCTATAACTTTTATTCTTCCTTTCTTGATAGTGTTATTTGAAGGGCAATATATTTTTAAACTCAGTTAAGTCTAATTTATCTACCTTTGCTTGCTTGACTATTTTATCCTTTTAGTGTCATATATAATAATTGCATAATTTAAAATCACAAAAATTTATATTTATAGTTATTTCTATGGGCATTCAAACTTTACAGCCATTAGTTCACGTTGGCACTACACAGGATTCCATTCACACGATGTACAGACATGACATGTCTCAATCTTAATTCTCTTTCCTGTTCATTCTCTACCTCTCCCTCCACCTTCCCTAGGTTGCCTTCCCTTTTGTAAAAGACCCACTTCCCACGCACTTCCCCATTTTCTGTTAGCCATCTTTTATTTTAGTCTTTTATCTATATTATAAGACAAATCATGTGACATTTGAACTACTTCGATCTATTCTTAGTGAATTCTACATATCTATATAAGGATCCCCATTTATTCCTCTGCATATGTTTTAATATTTTGATTTAAATTAATTTTTAAAATTTTTTCTCTCATTGAACTGTCTTGGCACATTTGTCAAGAACTAATTGATCAAGCATTTGCGTGGCAAGTGCAAGGGCCTGAGTTCAACCCCTGGCTCCACAGAAAAAAAAAAAAAAAGAACCAATTGATTATATGTACATAGGTGACTTTTAAAAATAAAACAACATAACTTTTATTATTAAAATATTATATTTCTAATTATAGGATTAGAAAATGCAAAAGAAGAAAATAACTTAACCCAATTTTTTACAATTAAAATATATCTTCTTACAGCACGGGTGTGTGTACATAGAGACTCAGGACACTGCTGTTGAAATCAAATGGCAGCAACTGATGCTGCAAAATGCTGATGGGAAGATATTGATAGTTCTGCCAACACTTGCTGGGCACTTATGCACAAGTCTGCCCCGGTGCTGTGAACAATTATCATCTAATGTATTCTTCAAAACAATCCAATGGACTGTCTGGGTGTGGGCTGAACCCAGGGGTGCTTGGGCGAAAGATTTAGTCCCATGCTGGTGGCCTTGAATATGGTGGGACTCTGTGGAGGTAGCGCCCAGGCTTCTGGACAACTGGCACAGCCGCCCTGCGAAGGCACTGAGGCAGCTTCTGTGTGACCCCTGGTAGTTCTCACGAAAAGATGGCAGTCGGAGGAGCAAGCCTGGCACCTGATCCTCTCTCTGGCTTCCTGTGTGAGCTGCGATACTTTACCTTCCCTTGTGTTTCTGCCCCACTGTGACGAGGCCCCAGCAGAGGATAAATCAAGGTGACCTTGTGATCTGAGCTTGGAACATCAAAATCCTGAATTAATGAAACTTCCTCATAAGTATCTTGTGCACGCATCACAACTGGCTTTCATTATCGTGAAAGAAAGTTCACTAACACATACCTTATAAGACATGTTGTGTAGTTAGGCCTAATTCATCACAGAGGAAATGGAAACTGGCCTCTAAGTACTTCTTACCACTTGACAAAATAAGATACCGCAACACTCGAGCCTTCTCTCTGCCTGTCCTACTTGCATTTGCACTGCACAGCACCCTTATAACTTCAAAAGAGCTCTATAAGTGGTGTTTTTAATTCCCACTTTATAGATGAGGCAACAGAAACTCAGATTTAATGAGATACATGGCAGAACCAGGGCCCAGGTATAGAGCTGCTTATTCATCAGCTATCCTTCTGGTACACCAAGAGTGACTTAAAGATTACGCTGCCATGCGTTAGAAACACGGGGTTCCTATTGATTTGGTCATGTATGTAATTTTTTAATTTTTTTTTGCTGTACCAGGAACTGAACTGAGGACCCTGTGCTTGGAGGGCAAGTGCTTATTCTACTGAACTGTCTTCCCAGCCCATCATGTTCATAATTTAGAAGCACTTATATATCTAACCTTGAGAAAGATTATTCAAGGTTTCAGTTTGTTCCTTCTCAAAGTAAAGACTTTGAGGAGTTTTTAACCATTTATCCTATCACAGATTTATGAATCTAACAAAAAATTTTGGACATTTGGTTCTCAAAAAAATGAATGATATACAAACATATATGCAGATTATTTCTGGGGTTTTGGACTCTGTGAGTTCAGTTAAGTGTCCCAGGCCAAGGGTTCAGCATTCTGTGGTCTTGAAATTCCTTTCAGCTCCAAAATACTAGAGATTCTGTGCTATAAAATAATTTAGTAAAGTGTGCATAAAGATATTTAGGGAAACCAGTTTTTCTTCCTGCTTCAGCAGCAAAAATCAAAGTCATGCAAGTTGAAATTAAGTCTGCAAGTGAATTTACTTCCAAAAACAAAAAAGATAATTGAAGAACAACATACAAGCTGAACCCACATGGCAGGTCCTCCTGCAGAAAAACCCTTGCTCCTATATTTGAAGTGTTTCACTCCCGCAGCATGGAAGCTATTCCTGTCAGCAGGCAGAGCACGCCTCGTGACATGATTTTAGCAAATATTTATTTGGTATTTCTGTAGGCAAAGTTAAAAGCTCTACAAATAAAGGTGAAAGGGTTTCCAAATCCTTTAGGGAGACCAAAATACGAAAGGAGGTGTGGCAAGTGAAATGTGCACTTTTTCAAGATGCCTGAAAAATGCATTTCAGTTCCTCCAAGAGAACTGCCCTGTTTTCTAAAGGCAGCATGCTTCTTTCTGAGGAAGAGAACCTGAGATTTCAGTTCTCAACCACACTCAGGAGTGGCTCAGACCCAGTGAAGATAACAATCATTGTAATCCAACAAGCTCACTAGGCAGTTTCACTTCAAAGGCTCAAAAAATATTCTAGAAAGCTACTCAAGACCAAGAAATTTCAATGCTGTTACATTAGTAGCAGAAAAACTACATTTAAAAATGCCATATCAATCCCAATAAATGTTTAGCATGGAATTTTTATATGGTCATTTAGGTTGCCATTTATTAACATAGAAGCCCAAGGATAGCTTGGACAAAAAAGGGCAGCTACAAAATTGCATTTTAACCTGACTGCATCTCAGAAACACACACACACACACACACACACACACACACACACACACACACACACAGTCCCCTTAAAGATTGGGCCAAGGACACACTTCAGCCATGGGAAGACCAGTGTTGATCTTCCCTTACATTTCTCCAGTGAACACTTTTTATTCAATAGGTGATAATGAATTCCACAACAGCTAGCAATCATAAGGCTTACTTGGAAAGGAGCATGGGCTGTCAGTGGGAGAAGATACCATCATATTTTCTGGACTTTTCACCTGCAGATGCTTAAGGAGTACATGCTAGGCACAGTAGTGACAATATTGTTAGCAATAACAGCAACACCCGCTTTAAATGCAAAAGAGTAAAAAAAAAGACAATTTACCACGCATCAGCAAATTAAGCATACTCTTGTCAGCATTTCCTACATTGAAAGAGTACACAACATGCTAGCTTGTCTTAAAGAACAATCTCAAATGGATCAAAATACCAAACCTTGAACCCTTGCTTTTATATTTGTTATTTTTATCTACTCCACAGCCACTAACTCACTAGCCCTTTGTAAGCTGGTCTCCAACTATCATTTCTACTGATTGACCTTAACATGAAGCAGAAACAAAGCTTTTTGCTTTTAATAATTACAAATTTTAGACTGGTCAAAAACATCATTAGGGTAAAGTGAGTTTGTGGAAAATCTATGACCCACACCTAAATGAGGCAGCTGCCCGAAAAGGACAAGCGTGCAGCTCCTTCACCTGGTGCTCCAGAAGACTGTTCTCCATCCAAAAACAAGTGCTGCACACATATTTTTCAGAAATCTAGTCAAACTGCACAACTTTCTGCTCTGTGTGAGCACTCAGCTAGCTGGAAAGCCTGAAGCATTCATGGATGGACGGAGACAGTGCAGCCTCTTAGAAAAGTGTCAGAACTTACACAAAGCAGAGCAAAAGGACAATGGTGAAGATAGTAACTAATCTAAACCCTCCAGAAAAGAATGATCTTTCTGAATAACGTATCAATGACCCACAAAATTATTTTCATTCTTACTATGTATGTTGATTTGTGTATTTTAAATATAATGGTCTGTGCATTTATAATGAAATCCTTCCCCCAGAAAATAGCTCATAATTACAGAACCCTGCAATAGGATAGTTAATTTAAATGTGTTACGTTGTTGTAAGCTAAGAAGACTTTGCCTTGATACTAAATCACCTAGTATTCCTAGCCTGCCAGTGCCTGGTGCAGCTCTCTTTGCAGCAGTGGCCTGAGCTCCCGGGCAGTCCGGTGTCCCCTTCCGCATGCCATCCTCAGCATGAAAGCTTTCAGTCTGGTGAGTCAAGAAACGTAGCCTGTCGAGCCACAGCTTGGTCATCTCCTGGAGCAAAGCCTCAGTGGACAGCGCGGTAAGCCTGCTGAACAACACGAACCACTGCTACCCCCTGCTCAAGTTACTGGTGCCCAGCGTCCCCCAGAACAAGAAGGTGGGCAAGATGGAAACACCACAGCATGTCATCAATTACATTCTGGCCCTGCAGATCACCCTCAGCTCTCACCCCACGATCGTCACCTTGCAATACCCGAGACCTGGGTAGAACCAGGCGGCCAGGACGCCGCTGACCACTCCAACATGCACATCAGCCTCCTGCCCTTGCACGCATCCAAACTCCCTCCTGACTTAACATTGAAGGACAGCTAAACACTCTGTGCTGAATAAAGGATGGCCATGACTTGTTCCTTCTTCTTTTTCTTTCCTATTTCTTTCTCACGATGAGAAAAACAACAAATCCACAGCAGGATCTTTTAAGACACCAAACTTTTCAACCATTTCCATGAGGACTACAAGTTTGAATGGACATTTTCACAAAAGAAAAATAAGGAGGAAAACTAAGAATAATCATTTTTCCAGGATGTTGTCTGACCTGTACTGTGATATTTGTTATTTATGAAAAAGACTTTTTAAATGTCCTTTCTGCAATTCGGAGGTTTTCTTTATATAGTATTCCTACCATGGAGTTAAGAGTCACAAGGAATTGCCCAATCTAAGCAGACTCTGCCTTTTTCAAAGGTGGAGCGGGAATACCAGAAGGATTCGGTATTCAGTTACCTAAATGAAGTCTTTGGTCAGAAATTCCCTTTTTTTTTTAACAATATTCAATGTATTAATTATTGAAATTGTCCTACTAATTGGTTTTGAAACTGTCTCATTGCTATTTCTCAATAAAATTAATAAAAAAGAAAGTGAGGAAAAGGCCAAGATACTGACTGACCTTCTGATGTCATAGGTCAGGCTCAGCAAACTACAGGATGAATCTAGCCCTTGGTCTGCTGTGAATGGTGGGAGCCAGGAAACATTTTTTACATTCTTAGGGGGTTTTATAAGTGGAAATAAACAAGAAACAGAGGAGGAGGGGCATAATTCCTCATTACCTACATGTTAGCTGAATATAGTGACTTCTGTCCAATCCAAGGAGTATAGTATGACAAGGAAGGAATAGGAGTAATTTTATAGTGTAGGAAACTATAAACTGGGCTCTCCAGTTGGTCCATCAAGCTGAACTATTATAAATCTTTGCATCTCTGGTATCGAATGATTAGCATGACAGTTTACCTCTTTGATAGTGTTCCCCCAAACTCACACACCCGTTCTAACTTGAGAAAAATATCAGGCAAATTCCAAGAGAGGAGCAGCAAACAAAATGCTTCACCTCAGACACTTTCAAGATCATCAAAGATGAAGTCTTTGCTATGCGGATTCTGAGGAAATGTGCTGTTGAAAAGGAGGGCGTATCCTGGACCTTGACTTTTAAGATGTGACACAATTTCCCTTTCTCCTCAGCTTTTTTTCCTGAAGGACAACTCTCCACGCTGGTCTGGGTGGTGATGAAGTTGTAGTCTCCTCAGACACAGAGCCTACTGAATGCTGTATATCAGATACATGTTGAGTGCAACCTTGTGAACACTTTAGAGTTTTCTTGTATAGTGGCAGAGATGTATATTTCTGCATAAAACATGTAGTGATGTACTTATTCATGCTAAACTTTTATAAAAATTTAGTTGTAAACTTAAGCCTTTTATACAAAATAAATCAAGTGTATTTATTGACTGGGAATTGCCTGCTTTAGTAGAGTACCAGTGCTTTGATTTTTATTATGCTATGTTATAACAACTCAAATAAATATAAGTTCAAATTTATGTAGATTGTATCAAGATTATAAAATATGTCTCAAGTTAATAAATAAATAAATCACTCAGTTTCTTAGACTGAGCATCATATTTTGAATTTCCTTGAACGAAAGACTATGGACTAGGCCAAAGAGTAACGGACAAAGGAATATATTAGCGAATACTACAAATAATGAAATAGTCTTCTTAATCAGACTTTCTCATTACCTAAGGATCAGGCAGAAACAGCTTTTGCCAAAAAAATCATTTTGAAATGCATTAGTCAGTCTTAAAAGTACCTGTGTAGAGGATGGAGTTAAGCCTGTTTTTATGGGTTCAAAGTCATAATCCTGTCATTCTTCAGGGGCCATTTGTGAAAATAGACTGACATCTAGGCCACTCGACTAATGCTGAATTGATTTTAAAAGGTATTTGGAACAGTGAAGTTAAAAATAATCCTGCATACATGCTATACAGTATTTTAGGTTTTTGAAAACTCATGTGTCTACCATGACTCCAATTCTGTATAGGTTTAGAGATTGTTTTTGATAGAGTGCTCTCTGACAAGCCTGCCTAGCTCTGTAGCCCATCTTTCTACATCTGCTCAAGTTGGTGGATCCAGGTTTCACTGTTGACCTTTTCTTCCCTCAGATGGTTTCTCTAAATTCTAGATGTTTATTCTTATTCTCATTTGAATGCCTGACTGTGGCTTAGTCTGGTGTTTGTGGGAGGCGTCTGCGAACCTTGAATAAGAAACACCATCTGTGGTTCATTTCTTTGGCTCAAGAATCTGTTTAGAGAGTTGGGGGGGGGGTTCTTTTCTCTTCTTTCCTTGCCTTCTTTTCTTTTTTTAGCATTTAAAAGCCAACCCCATTTTTTTCACATTCTATAGGGATTTAAAGTTTAGAATATCCATGGTTATTGGAAAATAGTAGTTCCATGTTATGACTAAGGCACTTGATACTCAGACAGATATTGATGCTAAGCTCAACTGTCTCTGTTACAGGATAATGATATCATTAAGTTTCTCTTCTGGATGTTTAACAACTAAAGTTTGCAGACCAAAAATTAGAGAAATAGAAGAGCTGCAAAGATAACCAACATTTTGGCCCTAGCCCTTCAAGGTCAATGAGGACTCAGGACATAAGAGAACCTGTGCTCTAACATCCTGTAACTCAATGGTGTCCCAAATTTTCTGATCAAGGGAATTATGGGGCCACAGAAGAAAATGATCAACAATGTATAGTGTGCTTAAACAGTCGCCTAGAGAAAAAACACTCTCTCAGGCTTTCACAGAAAACAAACTGGCCAAGCAATAGCCATGACTCATCCACATGGCTGACACTGACAGAAGATCTACAAGGTGCTATACATGATTTCAGGGAAAATCCTGAGAGGATTTGACTGACCTTATCAGATACAAAAGTTACATTTTATAAAAGTTATATAGGTCTCACTTTAACTTGGTCTTAACCATCAAGCAGAAAAGTATGACCACAAGGTATAAAAAGTAAAGCCATATTAATATGCTGAGCTTTAAAAGGCTCAAGTCAACAACTTCTGACAATTGCCAGTTCTGCAGGTAACCCACTACTATTATGGACTATTGGGGTTTATTGTGTTATTTTGCTGAATTCAAATACCTACACTCTTTAGACAGGTTACAAGTGTGAAAAGATCTTTTAAAGACTTCTCCAAATACAGCTTCTCTAACTGCAGTAAAACACTCATTTCTAACAAAATGAAACAAAAAAGGGTAATTATAAATAAAGGACCATTTTGTGGTGAAAATATACATATATGTGTATATACAAGATAGTTAGGATAGATATACAGCTACTGTCTCTTAGTCCAGTTAGAAGAAAGGTTTGTACTAATATTATATCATGTCTGCATCTTTTCCTCCGAGTAATTACTATAAAGACAATATTAATTATTGGAACTGTCCTACTAACCTGTTTTGAAATTGTTTCATTGCTATTTTATCTTTTTTTCTCATTAAAATGAATAAAAGATAAAAATAAATAAATAAAATCCAAACCTGTGCTGTGCCCGCCCCGCCCCCAGGGTGCACTGAGCTGGGGACTGAGACTGGGCATGGTGGCACATGCCTGCAATCCCAGCACTTGGGAGGCTGAAAATAGGAGAGTCACTATGGGTGTGATCTACATAGTGAGACTCTGTAGTCCCTGTAGACTATGTACTAAGCACATAAAAAATAAAAATAAATAAAAGCCAAACAGCCTCCTGGCTGTTTTTCATAAAATCTAAGAGAAGACATGGCTGCCAGGTTCCCCTCAGGTCGTTCTCAGTCTGAAATGTCTTGGTTGCCTCAGAGTGCAGCTGAATATCTTCCCATCAGGGCACATTGCCATATCTGCTCTCCCAGTGGCATGTGTGCAGGCGCATTTTGAGCAAATCACCCTGGTCCTGCCTCCTCTTAACGTTTTGTTTGAGTTGCATGTGGATACCCGGGAGGATCCTCCGGCCTGTAAGCCTGCGGACATTGCCCCACAGTCAGATGTGTGGAGATTTCCCACTTTTCCTGCCCTTAGTCTGATTACTGCAGAAGGGGAAAGGACCAGGCAAGTTGCTTCATTTGCTGTGCATTTTGCAAAAGGTGGAAGATTTTTTAATAATCTGTTTCCAAAAGCTTCAGAGAGCAGATAAAGATGCCATGTGGCTACATTTACAACTTAATTGTGATGAAACATTCAGAAGGGTGCATGTGATCTACCCTGGGGCATCCTTACCCGGCCCACCTGAAGCAGACGCACAGTCTTCTTTCATAGCCCAAAATGATCAAATTCCTTTTTTTCGCCTCTATGATAACAATATTCTATCAAATTCACCAAGTTCTAACAAGTTATTGTACTTTAGATTCATAGGCAGCTGTTTGTCAAAGGTCTTATTTTAAGAAGCTTTGGAACACTAAAAAATTAAGGAACTTTCAGGTTTAATTCCAACATGTAAGAAGCTTAGATCTTGTTAGACCTTATTTGTTGATCAAGCAAAAGGTTGAGCAAACTGAAACCCAATTGTAAAGGGTTAATGTAAAATTAATGTGATGAGTTAATGTAAAACTAAATGTAAAAAATTACTCTGCTTTTTGTGACCATGCTTCCTTATCAGACCACAAGGAGGCTTGGTGTACCATTGATAAATCACCAATAGAGTGAGAGCTCCCAGGAAACAATGCTCCCAGAAAAAATGTAGGCTGAATAATGGTCACCCTGTCCCTAAAGGTACTGTTCTATGTTAAATGACAAATTTTCTTGCCAAACAGGATGCAGTTTCTACCTTTAAAATTTCTGTACTTCTAAGGCTCCTGGCCGTTTGTCCACTCCTGTATGAGTATGGTCAAGCGGCCCAGGCCCAGTAATAAAAAGGCTCATATTTAAATTCTAATTTGGACACAGGTCTGGTTTTTATGTGGCGAACCCATAACACCAATGACTTAATTCTTACATTGTTTTTTGCACAAAGCCTCTTCTTAGCAACATCTGTGTTTTCTCATCAACCATTTTCTGCTCCAGGCAGAAGACAGGAAGAACAAGGGGACATACACTTGCTTTGGGGCATTGGTCTCAAAAGGGTGAATTGCATCTGTCACATCCTTTCAGCAAGAACTAGTCACATGGTCGCAGGTCCGTATAATGGGGTGGGGCTTGGCAGGATGGGAAATACAGTCCCTGGGTGGCACTTCCCACATTCTACTGCACCAAGAAGGCAGGTGTGGAGCTAGAAGGTGACCGGCCATCTCAGCCACAGGGTCAGAGATTCTAAAGTCCAGGACAGATCTGACATTATAAACAAGTCAGAAACGCAAGCCAAAAGAGACTGAAAGAATTAATCTCTAGCCAAATTCATACCTTTTAAACAAGAGTCACCTACAATACATAAAAGGAATATGAGGGCCAGGGAGGCAGCTCAGTGGTCTAATCACTTGCCTGCCAAGGACCTGGGTACAGTTCCGGTATTGCCTGCTGTGCTGGTCCCGCACCGTGCCGACCACCAAAACCAGACATGGTGGTAAGTGCCTATAATCCCAGCACCGGAGAGGCTGAGATAGGAGGATTGCAATGAGTCCAAGCTGCATAGAAAGATCCTGCACCAAATAAATAAATCTTTAAAACAAGAATATAAAAAAAATATAAATTTGTTTACTAGTGCCCAAAAAATGGGTGCAGACTAGAATAGCAAATGTCACAACGAACAACCTGTCTTTCTGCCACCAGATTCATAAATACGTGGATCTATTTTATCCTGGAAATGAACCCAGTTCCTATAGTAAGTTTTTAGAGTCTATAATTAAATTTAATCAAATGTATAACATGACACACCATAGCCCAAAGCCCCATGGCTCTAAATTCTGAGGCTCTGCCCATCACCCTGAAATTACGTATGCAGGTTAGAATCACTGTTCTGGGTCAGGACAGCATTTCATTTTCCTTGGGTGTTTCTGACTTCCAGGAGACTGAGGAATGACAGAAAGCATGGTTCTTCTTCTTTCTTTCTTTCTTTCTTTCTTTTTTTTTTTTTTGTTGTTGTTGTTGTTTGTTTTTTTTCCTTTTTGAGACAGGGTCTTGCTATGCAGTTCAGGCTGGCCTGGAGATCACTTTATAACCCAGGCTGGTCTCAAACTCACCACTGTTCTCCTGCCTCAGCCTCCCCAGTGCTGGGTTTCCAGGCATGAGCCACCATGCCTGCCAGAGTGCATATTTCAGTAGGCTCTTCAGGAGGGGAAGGAGAGTGCACCGCCGCTGTGGCTGTTGCCATTTTGCCTCTAGCAGTCTGGCAAGCAGCTGAGAGAAGGCTTCTAAAGCAGCGGCTGCCTTTGAGATCACCCTCTACTGCTCTACACTTACAGGCTTGTCCTACCTGCCTGTCTGCCAGCTGAGGAACTTTGCACAGGGCAGGACCACAGCACCGGCCTTGATCAATGGGCACTATCCACATTTTCAACAGGAAAATAACATCAGTTTCTTAGGATGGTATTTTAGGTCCTGAATTCCCATTTCCACAGGAGAAGATTTCTGCTGCTCATCTCTCCCATTCGCTCATCCTCCCATTCCCCAGGCAGGGCTTTTATGTCCCTTCCTGCTGAGGAAGAAGAAGAAGTCACCATGCCCATCTTCTTTGCATCTCAATTTGCTCCACGCCAAAAGAAGCAGAGACAGTCTTCAGTTCACAAGTCTTTGGCATCTATGGGCTGCTTATCTGGATATCCAGTTTCTTTTTACTCACTTATTTTGCTGCTAATACTGCTGGTGCTACTTTCCCCAGGATAGGGAAAAGAAAAAGGCACTGCTGACCTTTGCTCACCTTCCCTGTGATGTGGATCACACAGATCAGCCAGAAGGATGCCTCTCTTAGCTTTCTTGTCCCCAAGAAATAAGGCTTCAGGGCGGGGCTTGCCTTCTGGATACCTAAATGCTTGTATCCTCTTGGAACTGCTGACAGTTCTTCATGTAAAGAAGTCTAGGATCCTCTGCTTTTAGGTGCGTGAACTCAAGATTTGTTGTTGGTTTTGTTTTGAAATGTTTTTGTTATGTTCTACACACATTGACACACAGAGTCTATGATGAATGGACACTGGTGAAGGGTCTTTATGGTGACCTCAGACTAGGCCATGTCTCAGACCCGCTTTCCTTGGCAGCGCTGCCCTGGGGGGCTGTGAAGCTGAGGAGCTGCCCCCCCACTCCTTAGGGAATGGTTTTTACCAGATGGGAACACATGGGAAGAATGAGGAGGGGCTGGAACCCAACTCTTTGACACAGTTAAATGAGAATAAATGAAGAGTTGCAAATAATCCTGTTATACAGTGCTGCACACTCCTAAATCCCAAGATACAATCAGTTACATAGAAATCATATCAGCTCATGCTCTTTTTCCTGCCAACGTAGCTTACAAAATGATTGAAAATAGGTCATTTGTCATCCATATTCTTCAGGGTAATGAGGGGAAAAAGAGGATTTATGAAATACTTTGTTTGTGATTTCTGGACATTAATTCTAATGTTTGCTGAATACCTGCTTCGTATGCAACATTTGTCTTAATAGTAGACCCTCCAGCTGGATCTTCTTGCAGTGGTGAACACGTCCTAGGGCACAGATACTGCTACCCAAAAAGTGAAAATTGGATTCTTCTTTGGAGTGATGGGGGTTGGAGGGAGATGGAAATATGGCAGAATGAAAGCTGCTCACCTGCAGCAACTAGGAAGCAGAGAGAGAAAGACAGAAACAGAGACAGAAAGACAGAGACAGACAGAGACAGAGACAGAGTGCTGGAGATCCATCCACTTTTCCAGGTTGGAGCCCTGCTGACCTACTTCTTCCAACTGGTCTTCATCACCTCAAAGCCCATGCAGTCATGAGCTCTTAGGTAGACTATTCATGGTGAAGTTAGCTTCCATATGGCCCAGTCACCTCTCACCTCCTAGTGGTGCTGCGCTAAGGTTCTCCTGCAGGAGCACAACCAGCAATGTGAGCTAAACGGGAACGACAGAGCCCTGCACAACACCAGGACCATGTCAGAGGTGTGAGCCACATGGCTCTTCCAACCAGCAGCAGCAGGGCTCGAGTCCACTGCCTGGAGCAGTGATCTGCTCTTCTACATTCCAACTCCTCGATTCCTCAGAGTGGTGATCCTGAAATCTCTACCTTCACAAAAGACCCGAACATAGGCTCTGCCTTTTATAGGGGCATTGACTAAAATATGGGCTTTTCAGATGACAATTCCAAGAAACAACAAAATAGTATCATCCTCAAGGAGACTAATCTTAAGCATGTTTATTATTTCTTTCCCTTTGTCATGAAAAGAC
Source organism: Ctenomys sociabilis (assembly GCA_004027165.1). Classification (NCBI taxonomy): domain Eukaryota; kingdom Metazoa; phylum Chordata; class Mammalia; order Rodentia; family Ctenomyidae; genus Ctenomys; species Ctenomys sociabilis. The sequence goes on along the minus strand of PVKA01002661.1, from coordinate 77,566 downwards.
CCAAGAAAGGGTGACTTTCTTGAGTTTTTGTGACTCAAGAAAATAGCATAATGACCCTTACATATCTCATTGTTACTCTTCTTTCTCCAACTGGTTTTTATTAATTTGTTTTGTTTTTCAACTGGTTTTTAATAAGTACCTTTTTTAATGTTTTTATTTATTTATTTGAAGACAAAAAAGAGATTTGTTGGGTAATAGATTTTATTTTGAAATATGCATGTGTAGAAGAGATCAATTGATCTGATTAATACCTACATCATTTCCCATACTTGTTTGTGGTGGGACTGTTTAAAAGCTACTCTCAGCTATTTTCACAATTATAATGCATTGTGATTAACCCCAGTCACCATGTTGCACACTAGGCAGATGCCTCATTTACTGACAATAAATACTGAGATGTTCTGATTGACATAACTAAACCACTAGCATCCAAGTACCTGTGTGTTGTAGCAATGAGCAAATCCTCAAGCCTGTGGAAGAGCACCTGATGCACCGCTTTGCCCCACTTTTCACTCAGGACTGGTGTGTGGCAGAGGCTCTGGTATTTCCCTAACCACGCTGCTTAGGGTAGGTGGGCACAATCCATTGGTGGCTCAGTCTGGCATTCAGCCTTTTGGTAGATCGAGGTGGAGAGAGACTGCATTTTCCTGTTGCAGTGAAGGGGCAGCACATGGCCCTCCTAGGAGTGGAAGCAATACTGACTTCAAACTAAGCCTCGTGCCAAAGACGAAGGGCAAAAGGGCCTGGCCATTGGCCACTGTGTCAGGTCCTGTCTCATGCAGCTATGCTTTGGGCTTCTCAGTTACACAAACCAATGGCTATTATTCTACAAGACAATACTGTTTTCTATAACCACCATACAAATGCATTCTAAATAATGTATCTAAATAATTAGAAGCAAAGGGTTTAGAATTCTTTTCATCCAAAATGGCTCTCTTAGTTACTCTTCTCTCATTGCTAGGACAAATACCTAACACTCAAATGAAGGAAAAATTTATTTAGCTCACAGTTACTGGAGGTTTCAGTCCATACTCAGCTGGTTCCAAGGCAGATCGACACATGGCAGAGAGCAACCTTTTATGGTGGCGACAAAGAACTAGAGAGCAAAAGCAATGACAGCAGCCCAGGCAGCTAGCTAGTCTCTCTCCTCTCCTTACATTGTACTGCAAATTATCTGCACAGGTGCAGCATTCACACCCACAACAATCAATCACAAACTCCAGAAGCTGCCGCTTGACTGCATGAGGCTTTGGGGCAACATCTATACCACAAACTGTAACATTCTGCCCCTGACCACCCAAAGATTCATGCATATCCCTTTATGCAAGTGGCATTTTATTCCATCTCTAAAAGTTGCCAAAGTCCGAACACTTTCAGCATCGCTCAAAAGTCCAAGTCCTAAATCTCTCCCAAGATCCAAGGCAAACTCTTAGCTGTGAGCCCCTGTACAAATGAAAAATTAAACCCGTCCAACCTCCTGTGGCACAAGGAAAACATTACCATGCCAAAAGCCACACACAGCAGGCTACCAAGCATTGAGACTAGCCTCAGTCCTAACTCCAGCAGGGCAAACATTAAGTCCTATAGTTTCATGTGGAACATCTGAAGCAACCTGTGGCAAATTGTGAGCTTTGTGTGGCTCTGCCCCTATAGCACTCTTGATGGTAGCTCCTGTGGCTTCTCTCTTATGCCAGCATTGCTCCCTCCTTACAGTTTCCTTAGATGATCCATGTTCCTGGCTTTTCCAAACTTCTGGGGTTTCCACTGAATAGGCTTCTCATTCACAGCTTTACACATTGCTCTCACAGGAGCACACTTCCTGGACTCCCAGGCCTTCTTAAATTTAGATGGAAGCCTTCACCTCAGTACTTCTGCATCCTACAAACACCTAAAACCATCACCATGTGGATGATGACAAGAACTGCTACAAGCTGGAGCAGTAGCCAGGCTTCCTGGTTGGGTACCTGGATCAGTAAGCACTCTGACCTTGATTCAGAGGAATAAATTCTCCATGCCTGCACCATTCTGGAACCTGGTGTGGCCACAATTCTAGAACAGGGGGCTCTGCAACTTTTTCCCCAAGGCAAAGTCCCTGACATTTGCAATTGTGAGGCTGCAAAGGGTGGAGACCTACTTCCTCCTGTGATACCCTCAGGCCATCTTTTCTATTCTCTTGTTTCTTCTCAGCAATGGAGATCCGCTCAACACTACTACATTCCACAGCTTTATTGGAGCTTCCTTTCTGTCAAACTCACATTTTAAAGCACCAGGCTGGGCTCTTTGCTCTTGATTCTCAACATAAATCTGACTAAAAAGCCCCAACAACAGCCATGCCACTACCTTAATGTTGGCTGGTTTGAAATATCTTTCACCAGATTAATCAGTCTGCCACACTTCCCAGCAGAAGGACAGACTTGTCTTTTCAGGCAGGCTTTCTATCAGCATTTTGGTCTTCTGAGCTCTGACCAGACTATCAGATACAGAAGAGCTGAAGGCACTCCAGCTCTTCACTAGTAGATTATATCTCCAAGCCTTTCCTATCTCTTCCCATAAACCATTCCCAAAAGCTCATAATCCACATAGTCCGGTTTAACCACAGCTATGACCCCACTCCTAGTACCAAATTCTGTTTCAGTTACACTTTCTCATTTTGGGGACAAATAGTCAACATTCAAATGAAGGAAGGAAAGATTTATTTAGCTCTCATCGGAGGTTTCAGTTCATAGTCAGCTGGCTCCAAGGCAAAGTGGCAGATGCCAGAGTATAACTTTTAATGGTGGTGGCAAAGAGGAAAACAGCAAAAGAAATGGCAGTGGCTCAGGCATTTAACTGGCCTCTTTCCCTTTCTTACATTGTAATGAAAATTACCTGCCAGAGGGCAAGTGCAGCATCCATACTCCCAACAATCAATCACAAACTTCAGAAGCTGCCCCAGTGACTGCATTAGGCTCTGGGGGCGGGGGGGTGAATCCATAAGCAAGCCATAACAGTGGCTAAAATAAAAATCAGTTTTAGTTATTAAAACTAAAATTCAATTACAATTTTATTTCAAGATTGCAAGGGCAGTGGAGTCTTATTCCTGTTACTGTTTTAACCATGAAGTTATCACTAATTGTTGCAGGAAGTCTCATGAATATTCAAGCATTAAGAAGCCTTCCTTTCAAAAATGATGCTATGTGTGAACAAAGTTTTGCAGTTCCTAAAGTATCCCTATAGCCCTGTTCTGCAGGGATGGTACCTTAGCCCACAGTGCTTGCGTCTGGGCCTTCTGAGTGCTAAAGTGAACACTGGCCGAATGGGGGAATTTCTACAACTTGTACCTTCTCTCATTTTCCCAGGCCCAGAAAATGCTTTGAGATATCAAAGAGCTTTCCACATTCATTTGTTCTTCTGTGGATTTCTCACAACAAGCAACTTATGGTACAAAACCTGGAAAATTCTGTAACCTTAAGAATTTACATATGAATTTTTATGAGATAAAAATAGACAGAGCAATGTTTGAAATTTATGTTCCTTCAGAAGGTGGCACGAATGGGGCCAGTAAAAAAAGACCCTCAGGAGTCTTTCTTGTTACCTTATGACATTTTTACTGATTTTCTCATCCTTAAATATGGACTGTATTTGCAAAGGCAAAAGGAGAGAAAGCCACAAAGCACCTGCTGTGACACAAAGAATATGAAATATGACAGCAGCTGGAGAAGTTTATTTACCGCTTGCTGGGCTCTGACAGGAATGAAGATAGAAGAGAGTAAGGAAGGCCACAGAACAAGAACCAGAATGAGAGAAAGGAATGAATAGAATGGTAATGGAAGGAAAGGAGAAAGAGGGGTCAGAGTGAGTCAGAAGGAAGGTCTAATTTAGTGGGATAAACTTTATATCACAGAAAGCATTCACATATCTGCCCAACAGATCAGAAAATATATGGAGATGTTCTTCTGAGTACAGATATACTCCTACCTGACAGGAAAGGCATGTGCCTGCACTGCTCGATGCCTGTATCTTGTATTTCAAGCAACTACTTTGAAGATAATGCACAATGTACTGAACATTGTTGCTCTCCTATACTTGTTTTGAATTTTTATACCATTGTTATTATTGTTTAGTCTTCTTCTAAAAAGATGAAGGCCACAGTGACCTATTACAAAACTATGGAAGAGGACCCCCTTTATGCCACTCCACTGTAGAGTTTGCCTGATTCCATGGGGGCGATGACTCCAGAGAAAAATACTAAGGAGACAGACACTAAGGAAGCTCTTTCTGCAGCCATTTCCTGAACCCAGATGGATCCCCTTTTGTCTCCAGGATGAACCTCTGTCCAAGCACCACCCTCTTCCTCAAGGCACCTTGTTCCCATCCCTTCATCCAGTCACGGAACTACTACATTCTGCATTGCTGTCCCATGCTCCACACCATCTCCATGAACTTCCTACCCAGTTTCCAGCATTTCCTTCACATTCTTCCTCCTTTCAGAAGTCATCCTTACCCACTCTGGCCTCAGTCTTCCCCATACATTGGAACCCTGGTAACCTAAGAATGGATTATTCTTTCAAGAGAGGTTGTGGAATGAATGAATGAATGAATGAATGAAGGCAGAACTTTTTTAGCCACCTGTAGTCATTCTTGATGAATCATTGCCTTGCTTTCCTGCCTACCTTATTTATACTATCTTCCCTCTTCATACAAACTGCACAATGTAGACAAAAACACTGATAGAATGATGTAGAAAAAAAATGTTATTAATGCTTGGATTTTCTGCCTCTCCCTTTGTTTCTTGTGTAAGCCAACCATGAAATTTTATGTATTCATTTATTGATCTCTTAAATATCCTCCTAGTTTCATGCCCTCTTTATGTTTCCTTCCATTAATGCAATTTGCTAAACTACTAATGTAACAGTGAATCAAGGCAAATAGGAATGAGGAAGGAGTCCTATGGCAAATGACCAAGAACTTATTTTCAAGTTTATCATTCTCGATCAACCAGTTATTACTTCACCTATCTGTAAAATAATCCCCATTTATTTGTCTCATCTACAATGAGCACAAGACCTCATTAATCACTTTAGTAACATCTCGACATGCTATATTAAAACAATTTTGAATCTATTCCTCTAATCTATCAAGAAAAAATACTTGATTTAAAAGTCTGCCTCAGTTTCTCTTCTCTCATTGCTAAGACAAACACCCAACACTCCAAATGAAGGAAGGAAAGATTTAGCTCACAGTTAGTGGAGGTTTCTGTCCATACTCGGCTGGCTCCAAGGCAGACTGGCACTTGGCAGAGAGCAGCAGTTGATGGCAGCAGAAGGCAGCAAAGCAACAAGAGCAAAAGGGAGGAGCAGCAGCAACAATGGCTGCAGAGAGCAAATCTGTCTCCCTTATGTTGCATTCAGGCTAACCGCCCCAGGCCGAGTGTAGCGCTCACACCCATAATCCCAGCAGCACTCACAGCCATAATCCCAGTGGATAGTGAGTTAATCACAAACTCTAGAAGTCTGCTCCATGACTGCATGAGGCTTTGGGGGACACCTACACACACACACACACCATAACAGTGGCGTATATTCCACATTTGATGAATCCAATATCAGTTTTAAATGGTCATCTTATTTCTTGCATCATCTGTTTGATATTTTCTGCCAGATTTTGTTTCAGAAGCACCTAAGCTCACCAAAAGGAAACATACTTTTTCTTCCTAAAGAAAAAAAGTTGGTTAATGTATTTGTTCCTTTTCTGTCTTTTTTCATGTCTTTTGATGGTTTGTTACAGGGTACAGAAAAATGACTCGTATCTGCAGCATTATCTCTTCAGATAAGGTGACTTGAACTCCTTTGGGGTGGAAAATATGCTTGATAGAAATTATCCTGGCCTGAACTTCAGTTCAGTCTTCTTGATTGTCCTGGCTGTGAGCCACTCTGCAGAGCAGGAGCTCAGCAGAACTTGCAATTCTGTTCATACTTGGAACCCTGATTTCACATTTTCAGCTTCTTGGAACTCTTTTAATTGTAATTCTCTCAGTGTTTTCTCATCTCATAAAAACGTGGTTATCAGTGAAATCCTTACTCAGCTGCAACCACCCACAAGCCAGCAGTCTGCAAAGTGCGGTTTTCCCCAGGGCATTTTTCCCTTCCAGCCCTAAGCGTGAAAGCCTTCTACTTCTATTCTATTTATAGAAATCCTTTCCTTTTCTTTCATTTGTTAATACCTTAAATCTACTTTCATCTTATTGATAATTAATTATTCAAATACAACTTAAGATATATTTCCTGTGCTTAGTAACTAATTTCAAATTTTCAAATATATGTAGATACTCACCTAGAGCTAACATATATATATAGCTCTAAATATACATATATTCAAATGGAGCTTTTAGCCCTTGGTGCAACTCAGGGCAGACTACTTGTGTACATGAATGAGGTCCTAAGATTGATGACCAGCATACAAATACAATTAAATTTTAAAAATAGATAAATCAAAGGAGACTTTCTCCCCTCTAAATAGCATGTTAAAAATGGGAAGCAGGCACAGAATGAAATGTAGTGATTTGATATGTTCCAGTGTCCACTACCCTGCATTTTGCTGCAGAAAGAAGCTAGGTTTTTTTTGTGTGAAATTCTTGTACATAATTATTTGTTGTACATATTTTATCTTATCTTATTTTATTTTTTGTATATAGCACAGGGTCTCACTGCCTAGATCAGACTCCTAGTGGTTCTCCTGTTTTCAGCTTTGGTACACCTATTTTAGCAAATGCTTTGTGGTCTCTTGCTCATGCATGTCTAGCAGACATTGCACAAAAATGGTTCAAACATTCTCTCCCTAGTGGGAAATGATGTTTCCGTTTTTCTTTCTCTAACCCTTTTTAGTTTAGGGCAGATAGGGAGGGACGGTTTGTATTGAATGTTTTGTTTTTCTTCTGCATGGTAAGTCAGTTATAGGATCTTTAGAAAACTTTATACCAAATGAATAAAGAAATAAAACATTTGTAACTTGAAAACTATCATTACATCAAGGCCACTAGGCTCCTGTGAGCAAGTCCCCCCCCACCCCGCCATTCGTGACCTGGCATCAAGGACCATAATGAGTCAGGAACAGTATCTTCTAGTGCAGTCCTGATTTCTTTCAGACCAAGGCCTGGTGGCAAATGTTATCCACTTTGCATTTGCTACACATGGAGTAGCTACATTTAGATCTTTTGTTGTTGCTATTGTTGCATTTTATTTTCTAAGAAGGAGGAGATGATGTATAAGTCTGACTAGAAAAGATTCATTTTTGAAGGCTTTGCCACTGAATCTGAAAGCACAGAAAATGGTGGGCAGGAAAGAGAAAGGCAAGGCTAGTTCTTGAAGGGCCAGGTCACGTGCAGCTCTTTCTCTTGGTGCGGCTGCTTCAGGCTGTGTGCACCTGTTCTTGGAGACATTACCTGTGAAAATGAGAGCTAAAGAGAAAAGATTCCTCTCCTAGAAAGCAGTTTTAGCAAAGACTGAGTGTGCAATAAATATTAGAAATTATTTTTATTATTATAATTTTCTGCCAGCAGGAAAATGATTTTTTTAATAGCTAGTAAAGTCACGAAACATATATATAGAGAGATTGTTAGTTCTTTCTTGTTTCTGCCCCACTCCCAGCTCCCTGGCCTGCAGCAGTCCACAGATCTCAAATTCCCAGTCAGATGCCAAATAGGCACTATCACTGGTCTAAATATTCATATCACACACTTTCCTCAAATGTTGGAGCTCTGCAGCAATAAGTTCTGGAAAATGCTTGGACTTAGCCAACATAAAGTACTTCAAATTGGGGAAACCTATCTTATAGGACTCCAATGTAGCTGTTTGGACACTGATAGCCATTTGGTGATCATTTACAGAAAGGGTGTGGTTAGGACCCAAGGTCTCGGAACTAACAAATGAAGCAGCTGATGCATAAGCACAGAGCCAACTCTCTTTGAGGTGAAAGGTGACCTTTGCCTACTGACTTGGCCTTCCTGTCCCTCCAGGTTCCCTCCTTTTAGAAAACATAAGCATTAAAAAAGTTCTCTCCGATCTGAAATTCTGTTCTTTCTGAAGGTGGGTTAATAGTCCCTATGAGGTAACCCAAAGGCGTAGCCATCACTGGAGAGCCACTGTGGAGAAAACGAGGAGAGACACCCAGGAAAGTCACCTGATCTGTGCCGAGTCAACTGAACTTCTAAACTCATCAATCACAGATGCTTCACTGGGTCTACTGAGCTCAAGCCAGCCTTTGAAGTTTTCTATTGCTCTGTGAGACAAAAGTCAGTGGTTGGACACTCCCAGTTTCAAATCATGGTTCTCCTACTTCTTAGCTTCTTGACATGTTTCTTTAATTATAAAATAGAATCAGCAGTCCATGGCTAGTCTATTTTTGGTTCACAGGTATTCTGTTGGGTCACTGGGTATTCAGCACATAGTGTGTACCCAACAACCTACTTCACTACTTCCACCACACTAAGACACAGGTTAGAGAAGAGAGAAGAAAGGTGTTTGGGGTCTGGTGGCACACTGACAGGGACAGGAAAAATTAAGCCAGGCACTCAGATGGAGTGCTTCACAGCAGTGGAATTGTTGCAGGCAGCTGAGCTAGACAGAAATATTGTAGGCAGTCAGACTGGGTTAGGCCCTTGAAGGTGATAACACAGAAGACAAGATACCTTACAACTGTAGGAGGGATGGGTGCTCCCACCGTGGGCCAGACCTAAAGACCAAAGATCAAACAAATACCGACCTCCCTAAAGATTGGCATCCAAGATTGATCATCACATCACCCTGAGGGAACCAGAAGAATCACTAATCTGGCTACTATTGTATAGCTACCTCATAAAGTCCTGTTCTACATTCATGACTGTTTGCTACATGATTCACTTCCCCACTTGGCCCTGAACTTAATCAATTTTACCTGAGCAAGGCTGCTTGCAATCTCAATGGTTAATCATAGTTTTGACCCATCTCATGCCCACCTAAGCGAGTCCCAATGTTCTCTACCACTTTAGACCCACCTCACCACATGGTTTTACTCTATAAAAGTTCCTGAAAGAGACAGCTTCCTGGGGACAACCCACTTGGGCACCCCTCCTGTCCCTCTCTTGGACAGGAACATTTTTTCCCTCACTAAATCTATTCTGCTCATAACCTCCATTGGTTCCTAAAATTCATTCTTCAGTTTTAACACAAACTCGTCCAGGTCAGGTTGGGAGATCATTTTTCCCCTATATCATTTGGAGGTCACCAAGCTGAGATCAGTTTTTCTCCTGCATCAGAATCATAATTTCTCTGATGCATATCTGCCCTGCAGAAGCATTTGGAGTCACCTGAATTTGTTGACTGTATCATTTTCTTGTTCTATATCTGCAGGGGTTGGGAGAGAGAATGAAGGAGCCAATAGCACCCTGTGAATCTTCACATGCAACAGCGCTGACATCACGGAGCCCAGACCCCACAGCCTGAAGGATAGGGGCCCTAGATTTGGTAACAAATGTCTGAGGTTTATGCCTTACTCTGAACAGTGGGTAAGGCTGAGGCAGGTACACACCTGTAGGGCATACCTCATGTTTAATTTAAGCACCAGGACAAAGGGAAGAAAAGTAATGTTTATTGGTGACTAGTAACTCATCTTCACATTATACTTTATTGCTGTCATTTTTTCAAAAAGACAACTTTTTGTTTTCAGAGGAAGTGTCCGATTCCTTCCTCTACCATACTGTGGTAATGGATTCAGAGGTTTCATCACATTATTATTCTATTGATGTATATAGCAAACTGCATAAGACAGAGTGGCTTCAAATAACCCTCTATCATTTCTGTTAAAATAGTTAATTGAGAGGTCATTAGACTTGGGTAGCTCCAATGTGCTATATACTAACTAAGGAAATGAACACCCAGCTCTACCACACACCACCTCATCTCCAGCTAGGAATCTTCCATGAAATGAGTCTAATAAGACTCATACCAAGCCCTCTGCAGCCCAGGGCTGGAGAGATGACTCTGTAGAATAAGCACTTTCCTGGCAAGCAGAAGGGCCTGAGTTCAATCCCTCGTTCCACTAAATAACAACAACAACAAAAAAAGACTCCTATTCCACTTTGATCATCCAAATATTTTCTCCACCTTGCTCTCAAGTTCAAATAACAAAAGCCTTCTCCTGCCATCCCTTTAGGAAATCCCCAAGCTTGTGTGAGGTCAGGAACTACTTGGTTCAAGAATTGTCATTTGTCAAAATAAGCTAATTAACATTTGAATGTGCCAGTGGTTAGCTTGTCTCCGGATTCTGAGCTTCTGAGCATCAGCCGAACAGTTCTTCTCAAGGTGACTTGGGGCCGCCTCTATCACAACTGGGATTCAAACATCCAACACAGATTTCTTCGTGTACCTGGGTGTTGGGAATGGACGGAAGCTGGGCCTTCTCTACCTGGACCTCCCCACACCAACTCTCCACATGGGCTTTGCAGTGGGGTCACTGGCGATCACGTGCTGCAGCCCAGAGCTCCCAAGATGGAGAAGAGAACATACCAAGCCCTCTGCAAGCAAGCAGGGCAGCCCTTGTCTCACATTCTCTTAGCTCCTGTTAAGTGTCTGTACTGACGCTGACAAAAAGTGACATGGTGTGAATACTAGGGCAATGGGCCAGTTGGAGCTACCTTTAGAGAACAGCTTTCACACTTGGAATGGTACAGCAAAGTAGAGCGTCATAAAGGCCAAAGTTCAGCAAAACATCCAGGAACATATAGGTTAGCACACACAATCAAAATCTGGGGAGGTGGATACCGCGCAGCTGTTCCTGAAGTTAGAAATTACGATATTTTTACTTTATGAGCTACGTATCTCTCTGATGTCACAATTTTATTTTTGTTTCTGTTTTTTTATAAAAACTAGTTAAAAACATTAGAAACAATGCAGAATTTCACTAAGCAAAATGACAGGAATTTAATAATAGTTGTTACAGAGCATATTGTTGTCTTCAAATTTGTTGTTCAGAATACCAGATATAATGCAAAATTGGCCCAAAAACAATTAAAAATAAGAAAAAGTATTTAAGCATTAACTGTTTATTTCAATAAACCAGAAGAAATCAGCAGAAGAATAATCCAAGCTATCGTGCTATCATGTATATGTGTGTGGTATATATATATATATATATATATATATATATATATATATATATATATATATATATATATATATATATCCCCTTCCTCCTTTCTTTTTTTCTCTCCTCTCCCTCATTCCAGTTGTTCATTCCCTCTGAACAGCTTCTTGCCCTTCCACAGTAGGAGTGTAGTAGACTGGTATAACTTCTATGGAAATCAGTGTGAAGATTTCTCAAAAACTGGAATTGAAAGTCCTTTCAGGCCAGCCAGATAGCTCAGCGGGATTAAAGCGCCTGCTTAGGCAGGTGCAGGGACTGGGTTCGATTCCAGGCTTGCCCTGCCAACCCCGCCCCTGGGGCACACTGAGACAGCTATTGAGACTGGGTGTGCCAGTGCTTGGGAGGCTGAAAAAAAGAAGGGCTCACTACAAGGCCGATCTCTGAAGTGAGACCTTGTACTAAAACACATTTTAAAAAAAAAGAAGTCCCATTCAACCCAGCTGTTCCTTTCCTGGGTATTTTTCTAGAAGAACTTAAAATATCACACCACAGCGATTTATGTGCACTCATGTTTATAGTTGTGCTATTTGTCATAGCGAAATTTCTGACACAAAACAAATGCCCATCAACTGAAGAATGGGTAAAAAAAATAAGTTGTATTTTTATACTATATAGTATTACTCAGCTATAAGGAAAGATAAACTCAAGGCTTTTATAGGTAAATGGATGCAACTAGAGACCATGCTCTTAAATGAAATAAATCAGAGCTGCATGAAGAAACTACTACTGCAATTTTTAAGTAATGAGTATACTTGACTTTTTGAGTTGAGCAGTAAGAGCAGTGATGTGACTTCAGGATAAGCAATTTCTCAGGAATTTCATCTGACTAAAGAAAAGATACTAAAAAAAGAAAGAAAAGATACGATCCACAGCTCGGGGAGTCTGGCCCCCAGAGGCTGGACGCCAAGCCTTGTGGGCTGCAGCGACTTGCTGGCCCATATCCTTGCATGAGTGTCCACCTTCAGGGATCCTGGTTCAGCCTGGGCATTGTGATCACTGGCTGTTAATGTGACCTTTGAGGGCTGTATTGGCCTATGTTGTGGAATGCATGGGAGCTGCAGGGTGCAGCATCCAATGCTTAAGAACTGGGATGGGAGTTCATTCTGTTATTGGACAGGTAATAGGCTGCAAGGGTTGGAGTTCAGTGCTGCTCAGTTCTGGCTTAAGTGATCAAAGAGGAAGTATGCTGGTCAGCTGCTGAATAAAGCATCCCCTATAGAAAAAGAGAAATATGCACCTTAAATCATAATGGCAACTCCCCTTTTCTTAGGTTAATCTTGCCAGAGACTAAATAAAGTGTTGTACTGACATCAGGTCATCTAACATTGCAGTTACAATGAATCTTCCAAAAGATGATGTGTTAGAAACCTCACCTCCTAATTTTCATGTGAATGTCACTAGGTAGGTAGTAAGAGGGTTAGGTGAAGTCAGAAGGTGGGTAGGACCCATAGTGCCATGAGTAACTTCATTAGGAGAGAAACCTGAGGTAGTAAACTGTCTCTGTCTCTGTCTCTGTCTCTGTCTCTGTCTCTCTCTCTCTCTCTCTCCCTTTGTGTGTGTTTCTCTCTGTCTCTGTCTCTCTGTCTCTCTATCTCTGTCTTGTCTCTCTCCCTCTCCCTCTCCCTCTCTCTCCTCCCCCCACCACAGTATGGTGCAGCAACAAGACCTCTGGCAGGAGCCAAGCAGTTGCCAAGGCCATGCTCCCAGACTACCTCCAGAACTGTATTGTAAGACAAATAAACTTATCTGTTTATCACCTCGTCTCTGGTCTTCAGTCTCATATCACCCTGTGAGGGGTGCATCAGTCCATTTTATAGGAGAAATGGGATATTAAAGGTAAGTAACTTGCCTAAGATCACACAGTTCATATGAGGTCAAACCAACTCTAAACCGCACATAATAAGATTTTCTGAATTACACTGCTGCTTGTAATTCTTCTGTAGTAATGACCCAGAGAAGGAAAAGGCTCACAGGTACCTGAGAATCACCCTAAAATAGCATCCTTGAATTTAACACTGATTTTTAGGAATGTGCATCTCTCCTTAGGGAAGACACTTTCATACTTCCCAAATTCGGAGACCTATTCACACCACAGTATCCTAAATACCTCCCAGCCAGAGAAACCCATGAATAACTAGGATTGGTGTGCAGATTTCCCAAAGTTTGGGATAGATATGGTAATCAATTACTATACTCACCACCACTACTGTAATGTGTTATTCCTTAAAGGTTTAACAACAGAAACTCTACATAGGGTCATTTTCCAAGGAAAAACAATTGCAAGGTGGTCTTACCAGCAAGACTTCAATGTAGATCTCAACTGAACTGTTCCTGCCCCTTCACCTCTCACAATGTGCTCATGCTTTGGCTCTGTGGCATGGTCTGTTTCTCTCAGCTACCAAGATTGCAAAACCATAACAAATAGGACAGCAAGAAATCAGAGCTCAATAATTTAATCAACATCCTAGTCTTGGCTACAGATGATAAACCCAAGATTGCACATGGGCAGCAAGTTATCATTCAGGAGGAGGGCAGGCTGCTGGCATGGGTGCCCACAAGTGCAAGCAAAGCTGCCTTGGCACAGTCTCCAAGAAGGAAAATCCCTGTCCTCTCCTCAGTACCCAGGGCACACGCTTTCAGATCAGAGTGACAACCAATCACTGAGAAGTGACTTAAAACCCTTGTCTTCTTTCTTAACCAGAATCTCAGCTTTAACACTGAGGGGTGAAGAGTTTGCCTCTAAACACAAGGAGGCATCAACTGGTATCAGAGCAGGCTTTTCTTCGTGAAAACCAAACTCCACAGCTACCAACAGGCAATGCCAACTGGTATCTGAGATGGCCTCTTATGTGCTCAATTTAGGGCGCTTTATAAATCCCTACTCACTTCCACTCACACTACCTCTATAACATGATCTTTATGATAATATGGAGGTACTATTTTCACTTCTAATTTCAAATGGGGTACCCGACAAGGTGGATGCAATGAGAGAAGGCATTGAGCTTGGCCCTGACCTCCCAGGTTCCATTTTATTGCTCTTTCTAATGAGATTGTGTGGATTTCTTCCTCTTGAGCACCAAGACATATTTCACCTACCAGATGGGGAAAGATCAGAGAGCTGAACAGCGTAAGACATGGGGGCAGAACCAGATCTGCCATAACTTGCTCAAAGAGATTTGGTTTATTATAACCTCATGGAAGAATAATTTAGCAAAAAAAAGACATCAAAACTAATGACATACAGAATATTTTTTACTCATTTTTATGAGAAAAAAACAAAATAGCATTTAAATAGTTTCAAAACAGGTTAGTAGGACAGTTACAATAATTAATACATTGCATATTATTGTCTTCATAGTGGTTATTTAGAGAACAAGATGCAGACATGATATCTTGTCTAAACACTATTAGTACAAACCTCTAGTTGTGTATTTTTGCACCACTTGTTGGCTAGAGATTTGCAGCAGGGACTGGAATCTATTGACCAGATTGTTTTCACAAATTCTGAATGTCAAAGAATGTAGGACTGAAGAGGAAGTGAGAAGAAGATGAATGGCCACCATTTAAGTAGCTTCTTACTGGCTAATAGATTGTTATTGCCATGTCCCTTGCTTCTCTGGAGCAAACCAGGTGGGCAGGATGACTGAGCAATGTCTTATTCCAGCTCAGATGACAAGGAACCAGATCCTCCAAGCTTAACACAAGACAAGGTAGCTATGTCCCCCTCCTCCTCCTCTTTCTAGGTGTAATCCTATCACCTTACATCCCATTAATTAATAGAAAATTAATTGGTGATGTTTTGCTGAGAAAAAGGAGTCTTAGGCAACATGACAATAGCCCTCAGGATCTGAAAAGAAAATGGATCACAGAGATCTCTATTTAGATACAGTAGGCAGAATAAGGGCCATAAATTTTTAAAACTTAAAAGAACACATATTTCAATTTTAAAAATAAGGATAAGTACAAGAAAGAAAATAGAAAAAAAAAACCTGGACACAGAATCAACAAATGAAAGAAAATGCAGTACATATTCACAGTGGGATGCTACTGCCCTCATCATGTAAGTCTTGTCGCTTATAACAACATGGATGAACGTGGAGGATACTATGGTAAGAGAAACAGGCCAACCACAGGAAGGAAGATGTTGGTGATTTCCCTTATATGGGAAATACAAAAAAGTTGAACTCATAAAGGTAAGGAGCGCAGTGTGGCCACAAGCTCCGAGGGTGGCTGAATGGTTGGGAGAGGGGAGACTGGGAGATTTGGGTCAAAAGACATAAAATTTCATATAGACAGAGGAACAAGTGAGGAGAACTGCATTACATCATGGCAACTACATGGACTATGTATTCAAAATTGCAAGTGCCAGTGATATAGCTCAGTGGATTAAGTGCTTGCTTAGGGGAGCTAAGAGACCAGGATTTGATCCCTGGAGCCCCATGCCATGTCGGCCCCACCACTGACACACTGAGCTGGCAATGGAGTCCAGGCCTGGTGGTGCATGCCTATAATCCCAGCACTAGGGAGGCAGAAATCAGGGGGATCGCTATGAGTCTGAGCTGTGTAGTGAGACATTGCACCAAAAAAAGAGAAAAAAAAATGCTAAGAGTAGATTTTAAGAGTTCTCACTACAATATGTAATTCTGTGGGGTATTAGCTTGATTTTTCCATTCTATGATATATACCTGTTTCAGAACAGTATGTTATATACCATTAGACATACATAATTTTTATTTGTCCATTTAAAGAATCAAAAACATATAAAAAAAAAAAAAAGACCTGGATGCCTCGTTAATGACTTCTGTATTACCATTCACGCAAAAGCTGGGCTGCTTTAAAAAGAATATTTAAAAGTATTTAGGGGATAATTGGATTATTAAAACTTCTAGTTTCTATCATTTCTGAGATACAAGATGTCATGGCTGCAGCCACAAAATCACTCTTGTAGGCAGTGAAATGCAAAACATGTGCTAACTAGAGTGGAAACTTCTTGTCCTTATTCAGTATAGACCAAGCCTTGCTTTCTGCAGCTCTGCTGGCGCCTAAAGTACTTCATCAATAATTCAGAAATCTTGCGGTCACACAATTACTTTGAAGTTTTTCTCCATAAACACTTGGGAAATGTGGACCACTGACAGATGACCTTGAGAAATTAATATTAAATTGATAAATTAAAATCACTCTTTAATGAGAATAGGACCTCTGCAGAAAGAAGGCTTGCAGTATTTTATTATTTATGCTGAGAGATATTAAGAATATAATGGGAAAATGCGCAGTTTTGAGATTGTGGAGATGTGAAAAAGGTCTTAAGAATATTTGAAGGCCCAGGGTTCATAGGAGAATCCTTATGGTGCCCAGGGTCAAAGGGAGGCCCAAAATAGATGTGACCCAGAAGAGACAAACCCTAGAAGCGAGCTTCACCACAAGCCCCTGGAAGGGGATGGGCTCCTTGCACTGCTGCAGTAAGCTCTCAGGTACTTAGGCATTTGGGCCAGCACCTGGCGGGCTGTTAATGGTTGAACCACATGCACCATCACTCCCAGTTTGGGGATCCTGCGGCCGGCATGGCAGGTGGTACTGGAGATTGAACTTGGGTCCTTGAGCTTACCAGGCAGGCTCTTAGACCTCTGAGCTATCTAGGAGGGTCTTTCTAATAGTCTAAAACTAATCCACACATAAGCCCTTTGTTCTCTCTTACCGTAAACAAATGAACTAAACAGTACTTGAATATAGCTCTCAAGATACCTTTTACAAAAACAGTTAACACTCATAATCTATTCAGAATGTTACCAATGGTGACTAGACTTCAACAATTATGGTAAATTTAGGTTATTTTAAAGTAAACAATAAATATTTAAATATATTTGTATTTGTTATCTAATACTACATAACAAATTGCTACTAATTTGATGGCTTAAAATCCACTTATCATCCCACAGTTTCTGTAGGTCAGAAGTCTGGGCTTGACATGGCTGGGTTCTCCTGGTATCTGAGCATTAATGAGAACTGGAATGGTTAATGAACCATGGCCATTTCATTTTTCAGTGCATCATTGGGCAAACGTAAGGTGTCTTGTCCAGGAGCCTCTATCATCTCCAGCTCAGGTCCCCCCTCCAAGCTCGCTTCTTTGGGGCAGTACTCACTCCTGAAGTGCCTGTTTCCTTGCTGGCTGTTAGCCTGGAGCTAACCCTTGGATCGCAAAGCCCGCCTGTATTCCTTGGCAGCCCTCTTCAACAAAAAGAATGTCTTGCATCAAAACTTGCTTTGAGCTTTTAGAACTACGGTCATCCACTAGGTAAATAATTATTGAATTTTTGATATAATTCAGGTATAAAAAAATAAGATAAGTAAGCAACTACACTCTTAATTCACTTATAAGAGATATCTGCTAAGGGGAGCCGGGGAGATGGCTCAGTGGAATAAGTACTTCCCTGGCAAGTGCAAGGGCCTAAGTTCAATCCCCGGTTCTGCCAAAAAATAAATAAATAAATAAGAGATATCTGCTAAAATAATATCTATAAATATATCATGTATGCACCTTGTACAATACCAAAATGTTATGAAAACAGTTTGCAATGTATTAATTCATCGAATCTGTATGGTTAAGGTGTCTTGAAACTGCCTGATTGACATTTGTATTTTAATAAAATAAAAATAAATGAAAAAAAAAAAACTTGCTTTGAATCTCTAACTTCCTTTGTCTCCACCTTTAGAGCCAAATCTAACACGACCTTGTGATGATGTGGGGCCCACCCAGGGAATTCTCCCTTTCTTTAAATCAACTGTGCCACTGGACATAACATAATGATGAAAATAAGATCTATCAAAATTATAGTCCCAGGGACTAAGTGAGATGTGGACACTGAGAGGCAGGGATTTGGGACTGTCTTAGGATTCTGTCCACCATCATTTTATTGTTGTAAACATAAAACATTACAAAAATAGTAAAGCTCTACACAGTTTGTGTGCACTGCTGGTGTGGGCCATTTTTTCTCTTTTTCTTTTTTTAATGTATCTGGTACAGGGTCTCACTACACAGCTGAGACTCATGGTGATCCTCCTGTTTTCAGCTTCCCCAGCATGGATTGTAGTCGTGTACCACCATGCCTGGTCTAGGTGGCTAGCTCAGCACCCCTGGGGGTGGGGCCAGTGCAGCATGTGCTACTGGGGATCCGACCCCAGCCCCTGAGCTTGCTTAAGCAGGCACTTAGTCCGCTGAGCTATCTTGCCATCCCCTTGGTGTGGACTACCAAGAACACTGCTGCTGCAGGCGTCACCATGGGTGCCACCCAGTGCCTGAATGTTAATGAAAGCACAGAGTCTGAATCACAGATTTTGCACACTTCAACTTATAATAGATACTTGTGCAATCAAGTAACAGCATTTTTGAATCAAGGTACTGCACAAAATCTCTTTTTTGTGAAAGAAAGTCATATATGCCCCCTTTTATTTTTATTATCATAAAATTCCTCTTCCACTAGCAATTATGAAAGCATGAGATAGGTAGGCCTGAATCAAATGCTCAAGATTCTGAAAGCATTGCTAAAGAGCTTATGGCAGAACCAAATACCCACCCTGCAGCGTCACACCTAACCTGTAAGGTCAACAACTGTCACAACTTCCATGGGTTCAATTGCAGGGTTGGCAGCCAGTTAACTTGGCTCCAACATGCCCTAACGAGTCACTTGCCAAATTTCAATGCAAGATTGTCACATAGATAACTGCATAAAATTTGCTTTACTATAGTAAGACGGTTTCGTTTCATTTGGTTTGTTGTAATAAGTCTATAGTTCATCAAGCTGGTCAATGAAGTAAGCTTGTTGAAAGTCTTTTGCAGGTTGCTCAGTAGCTACTCATATCTGCCATATAAAGAGAGATTTAGATATGACACACAAAACAGCATTATCTGAAAATGATCAGATCTTAGGGCCAGGTACAAGGAAAAAAAAATTTTCTCAGAGGCCTTATAAATCTGATACTTGTTATTATGTCTGGGAAAGTAATTATAAGCCTTTATAGCATGACCCAAAAATTTGACCACAACCCATTTTATATCCAGCCAAAGCTGCACGATGTAGTATTTGAACACAGAAGAACCTTCATATTAAAAGGTTTATAAGTACCAGCACTCTCTCTCCAAAGGGACTGATCAGAAATGGAAAGAAATTGATACCCCACGTCCTCTTGGGTACACAGGCCTCCTCCTGGATATCAGTCCTCATGTATATACTCATCTAACTCGTGACATCGAAATGCTTCTGCTACTGGTATTACTTCCTTTAGATGGAAAATGCATAGTCAATGTGAATTGTATGTTCCATTCACAGTAATGAATCTCCTGCACATTTAATCACTTACAACCTATTATTTTAGTACTTGCATGAGGAGAAAACTGTGATGTAAACATTTTGCCTCCAGAACTGACTAGGGACTATCTGATAGTGTTCAGAGACAGTTAAACACCTGCTCAATCTAAACATTAGCTGAGGGTCTGCAAGACAGCTCAGTGGACTAAGCTCCTGCTTAGGCAAGTGCAGGGGCTAGGGTTTGATTCCCTGTACCACATGCTGTGCTGGACCCCACCCCTGGGCATGCTGAGTGGGTGGCCAAGGGCAGTCGTGGTAGTACACACTTGTAATCCCAGTGCTGGGGAGGCTGAAAACAGGAGGACCGCTATGAGTCTGAGCTGCATAGTGAGACCCTGTACCCACTGAACAGCACCCACCTTCCAGGCTCCCTGATGACTGGGGACGTTGCGCTCTGCAAGGTCTTTGGTGCTGATTTGTGACAGTACTGACATTTGACCCCTTCAGAAATTAGAGGGCTGACCGTAACACATTATGCCACCCTCCATTTGTAATGGGACTTGTAAGCTACAATCTGGATGAGTGTGGGCCAAACAAGAATATCATCAACACCTAGGACAGCATTCCCAGAGCTCCCACCTGCTGTGCAGCTCACATCCTTTCAAAAGAATTGGCAAGAGAAAGGGCAATTGAGGAAAGAGATCATAGACAGGTAGGTCTGCAGCAGTCAGACCTGGGGCTCTACGCAGGACAAACCTCTACAACCTCGACTTTCTCTCAGGATGTTACCCCTTGACAAGTGCAGTGCTCACTTCAATTCTTATGCCAGCCCTCTGCTCAGTTTTCCATGCTGAGGTCCCAGATATGTCCAGTCAAATTCTTATAGTTTGCATCTTTGTCTCTCTATTGTTTTTTTCATCAATACTACATAAGCATTTTTAGAAGGCAGGGCTCAGATGAGGAGGGCTTGACACTGAAGGTCTTTCTTTGGAGGCTCTCTCTCTCTCTTTTATTTATGTATTTGGCACAGGGTCTCACTACACAGTTCAGACTCATAGTGATCTGCCTGTTTTCAGCCTCCGCAGAGTTGGGATTATAAGTGTGTGCCACCAAGCTTGATCTCACTGTGTACTTTTCCATTGGGGGAGGGAGGGAGAGAGAGAGAGAGAGAGAGAGAGAGAGAGAGAGAGAGAGAGAGAGAGCAAGGGCAGCATTAAAGCTGCATGTTGCGTGTATGTGTGTATCCTTCTCTTTCTTCTCTTTGTGGCCATTAGCAACTTCTTGCTCCATCATAGTGATAGATTTCTATTATCATAACAATTTTGCTTCTGCCTAAACCTGTTTCACAGCCAGCTTGCAGACACCAAAAATTAAAAGTGGGCAGACAAATGTGAATTTTTGAGTAAATTTCAGTAATGTCTTCAGATGTGCTTTTAACAGAAAATCCCCCTCCCCACACAGCACAGCCATTACTTCTGTCCTTTCCACCAGAGGGGAGCTTATATTTATTTCATTTTTTCTAAGCAGAAGTGCTCTTCACCTTGCATCTATATCATGTGACTGCCACTCCCATCTCAATGCTTCTTGCTAGAATTCCAGGCCTCTGTGTCTCAGTACAGCAAGTTCCACAGGAGCAATCTGTCTGCACAATTCTTCCTTTCTTCTCCCAGAGCACTCCAGACACTTCTGGCTCTGTCCAAATTTTTCTGAAAATAGTCAAATTCTCCTTTTAAAAAATTATCATCTATTCAACTGGAGACTCAAATAGAGGTCAAATTTTAGGAAAATTCTTAAAGCATAGCCAGGAGAACATGAGGAAAAGAGCATAAGGAACAATTTCTTTCCTTCTTTTCTTGAAAGAAAGAAATTGTTCTGTCTTGACATTTGTGGCATCTCTGGTGCCTGGGGCAGCATGAATGTTTGCTGGATGCATGAATGAATGAATGGATGAATGAATGAATGAATGAATGAATGAATGAATGAATGAATGAATGAATGAAGACCTGGGTCAATTTCGTCCTACTGCTTTCTCTTGACCCTACTCTACCCTTCAAAGGTAGGTCATATCTGTACTTCCTTTTTCTTAAGCAATCATTATTTGCATTCTACTTGCCCCACTCCCTCTTCAATTTCTCCCCTCAGGTCATAGGAAAGTAGCATTTTGTAAACAGATGACATGGTGGTACTTGGAATCTGATCATTATTGCTGAAATACAAAGTTCAATGCCATGACCAGGAAAGGGCCACTGGAAAAGCAAACCTTTAGCCTTCTCCATCTCCCTGTCCCACAGACACAGGCTTGATAATCCTTCACTATTTAAGAGACCCATTACCCAATAAATGTGCTTTATTAACATGTAGAAAACCAAGGATATTTTCACTTGTCAGGAACTTTGAAAAAAAGAAGACAACTAGCAGTCTTTGGAGAAGCTCAGAAGTACAGGCTGCCTTTCGTTAGAAATGAAAAGGCAGTTTTGTCAGATATCGTGTTGACTCGACATTCTCTGAAACAAAGCTTTGACACTAATTTCTCGCTGGCCAAAGACTCCATGGCCACAAGTAGTCACTGCATCATTTCACTTTCCAAAGAGCAAACAGCAACACAGCCTGGAGAATTGTCCTGTAGATCATTTTCCAAAAGCAAAACTTTTGACAGTCATAATTTTATGGAAGAACAAATAGCAATGAGACAGTTTCAAATCAAATTAGTAGAACAGATTCAACAATTAATACATTGCATATTGTTTTCTTAGTGGCTATTTGTTGTACAAGGTGCAGACATAATATTCTGTTTACAAACACTATTGGAGCAGATCCCTCTACTCATTGAATTAAGAGAATGTAGCTGTATACCTATCATTATTTTTCAAAGCTGATTTACAGCACAGTTTCAATAATTAATACTTTTTACATTGTTATCTTCCTAGTGGTTATCCATAGTACAAGACAGTCTTGAAAGCACAGAAGAAATCTAAAAGGCAAGTGGAACAATAACCTAAGTTTGGGAAGGGACACACAGTGAGGCCTCCGCCTCTCCTAGGGACACCGTTTATCTCCCAATCACCTTCCCAGTGCTGAGGGAATTCCCCAAACTGTGTCCCTTCAGGCCCTTTGAACACTCTGCCACCAGCCTACTTCCCATCCCCCACCCCGATGAAATAGGCTAGGAGTGAGTCCAAAGCAGGGCAGAGCCAGAGGCTGTGTCCTAGCTTCCCAGCATCCCCGCTCCCTTGTCCCTGTGGACCATGACTACCCGCAGTTAGAAGAGGACCAGCCTCCTGGAGTGCTGGCTGTGAGTCTCCTGAGCTGAGGGTCAGGCAACAGGGAGAGTGGAAGCCCAGAGTGGAGCTCCTGAGACTTCTGTTCCGGAAGGAGCTAGTCTCTTGGCAAGGACACCCTAGTGTGGTCATATGTCCAAGCCTCCTCCAGTCCTCACCTCTAAAATGGTGATAGCAGCCTTGCTCTTTTGTTAAGAGAACAGTGTGAAGTTAATGACTAATTATTATTAGCTAGATCCCCTGCTAAACTGAATGTCCTGCTAATTAGATAAGTGTTGAAAAAATGGTGCTCACTCTGTCCCATATCATTCCATTGTTTTAAAATTAAGCAATAACTAACATATAATAATATAATAAAATTCACTAAAGTATATAATTCAATGTGCTCCTGTTTTCCTTTGCTCCTGTTTTGTTTTGTGGGTACTTGAGATTGAACCCAGGACCTCTGCACTGAGCTACAGCCCTAGCCTTTTATGACTTCTTCATCTTTGAGACAGGGTCTCACTAAACTGCTCCATTGCCCAGGATAAGTTCAAACTCAGGATCCTCCTGCCTCAATGGTTTTTAGTTCAGAATATTCACAAAACTGTGCAAGCTTCACCACTACTAATTCTGGTGAATCCAGAACAGCACCTCATGTGTGCTAATAGTCAAGCCACACTTCCTGCCCCCCACAGCTCTGGGCATACTGGTCTGAATGGACTTGCTCCCTCATGGCTGGAATCACATAGTATGGGAACACTTGTGTCTAGTTGCTTTCACTAGCATAACCTTCCCAAGGGTTATCTACTGTAATGCACATCAGCTCTGCATGCTTTTCTGAAGATCAATGAGTTTTCATTGTAAGGACATATCTTGTTTATCCATGCTTATTGATGAAATTTGGATTAGTTCTACTTTTCAGCTGTTACTAATAAATATTCACATGTAAATTTCATGTGGATAAATATTTCAATTCTAATCAGGAAAGTACCTGCTAGTGGGATTTCTGGGTTATATGTTAACTACGTTTATCTTCTTAATAACTGTCAAACTACTGTTCCATAGCAGGTGCACCATTGTACATTCCCACCAGTGTCTGAGGGTGTAAGAAGTTTGCTGACTCTGAGATTCACTGTGCCCCAGATGTTATGGTTTGTGTCTAGTTGTCCACCAGAGCCTCGTATTAAGTAGGTTAGGGGGCAGACATGGCTGGAGGAGCAACAAGTGGCTTGAGGGGCAGGGCCATAGGACCAGGAGGGGGCTCGAGGGATGGGGCCAGAGAGGCGTGAACCATTAAACTGGCTAGCCCGTGCTTTCTCAGAGATGTGGAGAGGGTCAGCCTGGACACGGCAGTGCCCCAGCCTCTCCGTCAGTGTCTTGAAACCTCCAGTAACTGTGAGCTAAACAAATCTTTCCTTCCCTTATTTTGAGTGTCGGGTACTTGTCCCAGCAACAAGAGGAGAGCAGCTAACATGCCAGACTAGGCACATTTATAAGAGGACTTCAAATCTCATCCTTCTTCTTTTCTTGCTGTCCTTCATTTCTATTCTTTTCCTCTCTTTCTTCTTCCTACCCATCTCTCCTTTTCCTCTGCTCTCCTTTGTAAAATCATTGTTCTTACTACCAAACCTCTTCCTAAATTAACCTTAAACATGATTTAAGTAACTATAATTCTCGCTAGATTGTGGCTGGAGAACTATGAAAGTATTTGTAGCCTACACAGCAGTGCAGTAACTGAATGACCTGCTCCCCAAATTAGCTTCTTTATTATCTCGGATGCTCTCAGAAGCTAAAGAGAAGGACGGAGTTGGAGGCCTACATTTATTTTACTGCCCCATGGAGAATCTTTTGTTTTGTTGTTGGTTTTTGTTTTGTTTTGTTTTTTAAGGCATTTGAAGTGGTTAACCTGCTAAGTGACAAGGGGGTGGTGATCTTCCATGACTGAAAGAAAGGCATGTAGGGCCTGAATGTGGCTCCCCTGAGAATTTTAGAAGGCAGAAACAGGAAGACTACAAGTTCTACAGAGGCTTAAAGACTCTGGAGTGGGAAGAGCTATAGATCCCCACGAAATTCTTGGGAGTGTTTCTCTGGTCAACCTGGCAGCAAGGGTGTGCTTCTAGTGGATGTCACAGCAGCACCCACCTGCCTCAGTGCCAGTAGTGAGAAGAACAGACTGAAACAGTGGCGACTGCTCTTACTGCCTTAACTCTGAGCAATCAAATTACATCTTCCTAACTTAGGAAAAGTATCCTCCTTTTTATAAATGACATCGTCTCAGAGTGATTAATGACTTGCCAAATTCAAACTTTCAACTTTAAATTGCAAAGTTTAAACTAGACTTTACCACCTGATGCAGTGAAAATCAAACTCCTTCCTCGACTATCTTACATGATCTGAGTGTTTCCCTAAAAGTCTGTGTGTTGAAAACTTAATCCCATTGCAACTGTGCTCATAAGTGAGTCCTCTAAATGGTGACTAGTTCAGGGTCCTCATTAACAAATTAATAACATTACTTCAGGAGTGGGTTCCTAATAAAAGCAAGTTCATGTCCTCCCCAATTTGGATATTGTCCTTCAAAAGTCCATATTGAAAGAATTTGGTGGCCAGGAGCGCACGAGTGTGGGCTGCGGGAACCTTAGGGAGGCGGGGGCGATGGGCATCTTCAGGTCACTGGAGACAGGTCCTCGAGCAGCTCAGGGCCCTGCTCTCTCCATCGCCCCTGACACGGGATGTAAATGCCATTCCTGCATGCTTTCTCTCCACTTGTGCTGCCCCACCAGCACCCAGAGAAATGGACCAACCCAACCTTGGACTGGAAACTCTACGACATCAAACGAAGTTAAGTATCTTCTCTTCATAGTTTTGTTATCCTAGGTAATTTGTCACAGAAACAAGAAGCTGCCTGGCACTAACATGGGCTCCATCCTCTCCCTTCCTCACTGTCTCATTTTCTTGCCTTCCTCCATGGGAGGACACAGCAGGAAGCTCTTTCCAGGTGTCAGCACTCTGGTTTTAGACTCCCCAGCTGTGAAGAATACATTTAATTTCCTTGAAAACTTCCCAGTGTCTGGCATTTTGTCACAGCAGCACAAGAGCGCTGAAGCTATCCTCTTCACCCTGAATTCAGGGCATAGAGTCTACAACTTGAGATTGGAAATGAAAATGACTCCCCACCCAGCAGCATGCACCTCTGCCAGCGCCCCTTCCTCCCGCTCTGCAGTGGGGCGAATCTTTCGGGAAATCTTTCACAAAAGGAGGCCCATTTGGACTCACCTGCAGCTAAACAAGAGCCAACTCTATCCCCACAAGGGGGGGGATGATAATGAAATTCAGCGCTGTGCCATGTTTCCAGAATCGGGGCACTGCGGGGCTCTCAGGGAGAAAGCACGTGCGCATCCTCGACTCAGCATTCTCCCAACTGAGGCCAGCCGGCCATCTTTTTCTGTAATTCCATTAATCAGTTTAGCATTTTTAACATTCTTTGGAATTTAATTTCAGCCATTCTTTTTTTAAAAAATCTTTAGAATACATCCAGTTTTCTTCTTTAACTCAAATTCAGAAAGATGCAATCATTTTTAAAATTAGACAACTTCATTCACCACTTTCTTGATTCACTTTTCTCTGCTTTAGCAAGACATCAACTGGTAAGATCATAACCTTGAGAGATGACATTAATCAAGCCCAAACTTTGAGATGTTACATTTATAATGTAACAACAAATTATTCATGACATTTTCATAAGGCCGAGCAGGACATTAACATGAAAAATTCTGAAGGGCAAAAAAAGAAAAGATAGTCTAGTTGAACTGAAATGAAATTTAAAATTAACTTTGTAAGAAAACAAAAAATTTCACTAAAATTTTGCTTCTTTCCCCACTTACGTTGTCTTCATATTTAACTGGCCTTTGCTATAATCTGTAGGCAAATGTTTCTACTAGTAGTTGTTTCACTATTTCCTTTTGAATTTTCACTATAGCACTCACAAAGAAATGGGGAATAAGCCAGGAGTCCTTTAAATACCACTGGCAAAAACCAACTTGAGATAGGTTAAACAAAAGACAGAGAATTATTTACCTATTAGTATATAGAAACTTCACCTCTTTTGTCTTTTTTTTTTACATATTTTGAGTAATTTCCCTTTCTTTCTGATTTTCTTTATTATAAAATCTTTTCCCAAGAGCTGTAGCCATTTCACACCCAAATTCATACACTGCTACTCTATTCATGTGCTATGATGGTACCTGGAAGTGGTGCTGTTAGGAAATAATTAGGTTTATATGAGGCCACGAGGGTAAAGGGCATAAGTCATAAGGGCAGAGACCATGTGATGAAGTTGGTAACCTGTAAAAATAGAAAGAGTTGGCTGGGGTGGCACATGCCTGTAATACCACCTACTCAGAAGGCCGAAGTAGGATGATCAAGTTGGAGATCACCCTGGGCGACTTAGTCCCTGTCTCAAAATAAAATAAAGAGGACTTAGGATGGAGCTCAGCATTGAAATTACATGCAGAAGGCCCTGGCTGGGCTCAATCCCCTTTTCCGGAAAAGAAAGAAGAGAGGAATAAAGAGGAGAAGAGGAGGAAGAAGGTGAAGAGAAAGAGGAAGAAGAAGAAGAAGAAGAAGAAGAAGAAGAAGAAGAAGAAGAAGAAGAAGAAGAAGAAGAAGAAGAAGAAGAAGAAGAAGAAAAGGAGGAGGAGGGGGAAGAGGAGGAGGAGGAAGAAGAAGAGGAAGAGGAAGAGAAGAAGGAAGAAGAAGAAGAGGAGGAGGAGCTAGGAAGGAGAATGAGAAGAAGGAATTAGTGCTGCTCAGAGCAAAGACGGGGTAAGCAGGCAGAGAAAGGGGCCATATAAAGCACGATCAGGCCTCACTAGATGCTGACCGCCTCACTTCAGCCTTAGAATTCCGGCCTACAGACTGAGAAATAAATGTTTATGGCTTGAACCTCTGGTTCATAGCAGCCAGAGCTGATGAAGACACCAAACTAAGCTCAACTTCTTTATGAAGCAACAGCACATTCTTCCATTGGTGGGCTCACTGGCCCATGGCCAATGCACAAAAATTAAGGCTTTATTTAGCAAACTTATTTTTCAAAAGTTAATGCTTAAAGAATTAAAGATGAACTCCAGCAACCTGGGCCTCA
Organism: Ctenomys sociabilis; assembly: GCA_004027165.1. Taxonomy (NCBI): domain Eukaryota; kingdom Metazoa; phylum Chordata; class Mammalia; order Rodentia; family Ctenomyidae; genus Ctenomys; species Ctenomys sociabilis. The sequence continues at coordinate 49,703 of PVKA01002661.1, read as the reverse complement.
GGAACTAAAGCAGGGAACTGAGCTCAGGATCTTTCTTATCTCATTTTATCTTTTTTACTTTTTTAACATTATCTGACATCCTTACATCTTATTGTTAATGGGTCTTCTCTGGGCAGTAGAAACAGGACCCTGAGAGATCTGCAGCCCTGCCAGAAAGAAAGAACCTGTTTTTTTCCAGGCACAAAAAGTCAACATGGGACTGGGGAGATGGCTCAGTAGAATAAGTGCTTCCCTGGCAAGTACAAGAGCCTGGGTTCAATCAAATAAAAAAAAAAAAAAGAAACAAAAGAAAAAGAAAGCCAACATGATGACTGGGTAGACATCTGAATTACTCTGCTTGAAGGACAAGAACATCCTTGTAGCCAGGATCTCTCACAGAAGGAGAGTTTCAAGGTGTGATGCACAAATAAAATTACAAATGGAGTTAGTTTTGCTCCCCCTGGTTGACACTTAATTGTAGAGGTGAAGGCCCCATGATTCACAATTCTCCTGATAACTCACCAGCACTTACATACTTGGCCAATTGATCAGTTCAAAGTCTACGGTGAGAACCTGAACAGCCTTTCCACATACACAGGCCACTACAAAGTAGTGCTTCTATGAAGATAGCAGAAGCTATTATGGACCCCTCCAGAAACAGCCCAAGCCCAACACATAAGTGAGAACTTTCACGGTGCTCCTGGGACCACTCCAGACCCGGCCCAAGGCCAGGCCCAGTGAAGAACTTCCGTGTTCCCCTGCACCCACTGGATCTCTCCAGAGCCAGCTCAAGCCTGCTATGTGAATGAGAACTTCCTCCACTCTCTTGTGACCTCTCCAGGCCCAGCCAAATCCCAGGCCAGGTGAATGTGTAGGAAAGCTTCCACACTCCTCTGCACACGTTGGAGCCCTCCACACCCAGCCCAGGCCTGGCATACAGGCCTGGGGTGAAGCTCTGCAGCTGAAGTCCCTGCAGAGACCAGGGGTCAGAACCACCCAGCTAATCCAGAAGCAGAACATCTTGCAAGAGGGGCGTAAGAGGTTCACTTTCAAAGGCTGCAGCAGTAAAGAGCAGAGCACAACAGCCAGACCCAGGACAGGCACAACTGGATGAATTCAAACATCACAGAACTGCACCCAAATATCAGTAGGTGCTAAAGTTATAACTGTACCAGAGCTCTACAAAGCTTTGACCTCCACAAAGGTCAGAGGACAGTGCTATACAAAATGATGAACAGAAGGAGCAAAATGCAATCTCAGGCCCTAAGCCCACCCAGAACAAGTGCAGAGGACTCTGGCACAGAAGAAATTGGGAATCAAATAGCTGAAATGTCTGAATCAATAGTGCCTGAAGTAAAGAAACAAATGCAGAAAGGTATAGAGGAACTCAGATCACAAATAACCTCACAAAGAAATCCCTGAATTAATAACATTTGAAGTAATGAATCAAATGCAGAAACATATAGAGGAAATCAGATCAGAAATAATCTCTCTAGTACAACAATTAATAACTGCTTGTCAAGAAGACACTAATAAAAAATAGAGGAGATTAGGAAAACAACAGATTCCTTGAATGAGCAATACAGGAAAAAAATAGATTGCATGAAGGAGAATCAAAGAGTTACAGAGGAACTTAAAATTTCAGTCACAAGCTTGCAACACCATTTGAGTGAAAGTAAAGACAGAGTTTCAGATTTGGAAGACTGTCACAGCTAGTGAAAAAGTAAGAAAAGATCATTTACAAACAACTAATATGCAGGAAAACAATTCATCACCTGGAAGACAATGCAAAGATAAACAATGTGAGACTAATAGGCATCAAAGAGAAAGGAGTAAATACAAAAGATACAAAAAAAAAAAAAAATAGGCAAAAGTAATAGTAGAAAACTTTCCAAATATGAGGAAACAATCAGACATTCAGTAACAGAAGCATACAGAACTCCAAATAACTTCAACCCAATTAAAAACACAGAGACATATAATAGTCAAGATCCAGAAATCCAGCACAAGAACAATATACTGAAAGCTGCTACAGAAAAGAAACAGAAAATGGCAGACTTCTCCTCACAAACCATGAAGTCAAGAAGAGCATGGAGCAGATTGCTTCAAGTCCTCTATGAAAACAAATTCCAGCCCAGACAACTGCAAAACTCTCTTTCAAGTTTGATGGAGAAGTGAAATACTTACATGACAAAGAACAACTAAAGAATTTCATGATCACAAAGGTAACCTTATGTAGATTACTAAAAAGTGTTCTAGAGAGGGATCAAAATGATCAGAACTCCATGAACAAGAACAGAAGGAACCCACTGAATAGGACAAAGACTTAAACACAGGAGAAAAAAGAATAAACAACAGCAGGTAAATAACCTGTGAATATATTATAACCATCAATGTAAATGGACTCAATTCACCAATTAAACGAAATAGACTGGCAATGTGGATTAGGAAACAAAATCTAACAATATGCTGTATACAAGAAACACACTTAACTCAAAAAGATATTCATAGGCTCAAAGTCAAAGGATGGAAAACAATACTACACACCCCAGCACCTCAGAAAAAAAATAGGGGTAGCAATCCTGTTCTCAGACAGGCTCAACTTCAAACCACAAATGATCAAATGAAAATGCCACTATATACTGGTTAGGGAAAAAAAAATCAAGTGGAAGAGGTAACACTCATAAATATGTATGCACTACACATGGGAACACCCAACTATATAAGACAAAGCTTAATGGACATGAAAAATCTAATATCCAATGCCACAATCTTAACAGGAGACCTTAACACCCCCTTGTCCCAAAAAGAGAGGTCAAGCAGACAAAAAAATTAGCAAAGAAATAGCAGAACTTAACCAGAGCTTGGAAAAAATGGATCTGGTGAACCTATGCAACATGTTTCAACCAACCACAGCTGAATATACATTTTTTTCAGCTGCACATGGGTCATTCTCTAAAATAGACTACATACTAGTCCATAGGTCATGCATAAGTATATGCAAGAAAATAGAAATTATCCCATGCATATTATCTGATCACAGTGCCCTGAAACCGGAAATAAATGACAAAATAAACCAGAAAAACCTCATAAGTACATGGAAATTAAGCAATACTCTCTACTCAGCAACCAATGTGTCACAGAAGAAATTAAATAAGAAATTGAAAAAATTATGAAAATTCAACCACAACTTCTCAGAATTTATGGGATGCAATGAAAGCAGTTCTCAGAGGGAAATTCATACCTGTGAACTCACACATTAGGAAAACAGAACAGGAAAATACAAATACCCTAATGTTGCACCTCCAACATCTAGAAAAGAAAGAGCAAACTAAATGTAAAGCCAAAAGATGGGAAGAAATCATGAAGAATAGATCAGAAATTAATTCAATCGAGACAAAGAAAACAGTTGAAAGAATTAATGAATAAAAAACCTGGTTCTTTGAAAGATAATGGATAAGCCCCTAGCTAACTTCATCAAAAAACAGGAAAGAAAAATTCAAATACAAGAAATAAGGAATGAAAAGGGTGTAATTACAATAGATCCTGTGGAAAATTAGAAGATTACCAATAGCTACTTTGAGAACCTTCACTCTCACAGAACAGAAGACACAGAAGAAATGGACAGATTCCTTGAAAGGTACAAATTACCAAAACTGAATCACAAAGGTACAACAACTCTCAATAACCCAATAATAGTCAATGAAATACAAACATGTAATAAAAAGCCTGCTGACAAAGCAAATTCCAGGTCCTGATGGATTCACAGATGCATTCTACAAGAAATTTACAGAAGATATAATCCCTATACTCCTCAAATGCTTCAACAAATTGAAAAGGAACCAATCCTCACAAAATCATTCTGGGAGGCAAGTATTATACTAATACAAAAACCAGGGAAAAAACACAACTAGAAAAGCAAACTACAGGTCAAATTCCCTCTTGAACATAGATGCAAAAATCCTAAAAAAAAAATTCTAGCAAATAGAATACAGCAAATCATCAAGAGTATTATACACCATGACCAAGTGTGATTCATCCTAGGGATGCAAGAATGATTTAATACATACAAATCTATAAATATGGTATACTATATCAATAGAGACAAATCTAAAAACACATGATCATCTCAATCAATGAAGATAAAGCTTTTCACACAGTCCATCACTCATTTGTGTTTAAAGTCCTACAGAATATTGGAATACATACCCTCTACTACAATCTGATAAAAGCCATCTATAATAATTCAAAGCTAACATAATTCTAATTGGGGAAAAACAGAAACCTTTACTCTCACATCTGGTACAAGACAAGAATGTCCTCTATTCCCACTTATATTCAATATACTTCTGGAATCATTAGCTAGAGCCATTAGACAAGGGAGAGAAATAAAAGGAATAAGAATAGGTAAAGAAGTTAAATTATCATTATTTGCAGATGACATGATACTTTACTTGAAAGATCTAAAAAACTCCACCAAGAAACTACTAGAATTGATACACAAATTCAGTAGCATAGCAGGACAAAGAGCCAGGACCCAAAAAATCAATAGGATTCCCCTACACAGATAACAAACACACTGAGAGAGAAATTAAAGAAATAATATGTTACAATACCACCATGGAAAATGAAATACCTTGGAATTAATTTAACTAAAGAAGTCAAAGAGCTTTTCATGGAAAATTACAGTACCCTGAAAAAAAAAAGAGATCATAGAGGATTTCAGAAAATGGAAAGATATTCCCTGCTCCTGGGTAGGAAGAATCAACATCGCAAAGATGGCCATACTCCCAAAATTGCTGTACAGTTTTAATGCAATCCCTATCAAACTACCACCAATATACCTCACAGACCTAGAGAAATTGTTCCTAAAATTTATTTGGTACCAGAAAAGACTTAGAATAACAAAGGCAACCCTCTCCAACAAAGACAAAGCAGGAGGCATTATAATTCCTGAGTTGAAATCATACTAAAAACCTACTGTGATAAAATCAGCATGGCACTGGCAACAAAATAGACCCGAGGATCAATGGAGTAGATTAGAAGATGCAGAAGCCTCTACAAACACACTCAGCCACCTTATCTTCAACAAATGGGCCAAACATGCTCCCTGGAAGAAAGATAGCCTATTTAACAAATGGTGCTGGAGAAACTGGCTCTCCAAATGCCAAAAACTAAATCTTGACCCACATCTATGACCATGCACTAAACTAAAGTTAAAATGGATTAAAGATCTAAACATTAAAACAGAAACACTAAGTCTCCTGGAAGAGAAAGTTGGAGGAGCTCTTGAAGACATAGGGGTAGGCAAAGAGTTCATGGACAAAAGTGAAGTCGCATGGGTAATAGTTCAAAGAATTAAGAACTGGGACCTCTTCTTATTGAGAAGTTTTGCACATCAAAAGAAATTACCAACAAAGTGAAAAGCGAACTACAGGTCAAATTCCCACAAATTTGGAAAAAATCTTAGTAAGAACTCAGACAAAAGGTCTACTCTCTAGATTTTATAAAGAACTAAAAAACATTAGGGCCCCTAAATTTAAAGACCCAATCCAGAAATGGGTATCCGAAATGAACACACAGTTCTCAGAGGACAAAATTAAAGAAGCAAATAAATACACGAAAACATGTTCCACATCACTAGCCATCCATGAAATGCAAATTAAAACAACACTGAAATATCATCTCACCCCAGAATTAATGGCTATCATAAAGAAATCAACCAACAACAAATGTTGGAGAGTCTGTACGGAAAAAGGAAGCCTTCTCCACTGCTAGAGGGAGTGTAGACTGGTGCAACCATTATGGAAATCAGTGTGGAGACTCCTTTAAAAAGTACGACTAGAAATCCCATTCAAACCAGCTATCACCCTACTGGGAATTTTCCCAGAGATATTGCAAATGTCATGTCATAGTGATATATGTGTTCCTTTGTTTATTGCAGCATATTTTGTGATACCTAAAACTTGGAAGCAACCAAGATGCCTGTCACCTGAGGAATGGATAAAAAAGATGTGGTATTTTTATACAATGGAGTATTACTCATCTTTAAAGAATGATAAACACAAAGCCTTTATTTTTATGTGGATGCCACTTGAAGATATACTCATAAGTGAAATAAACCAGACCCACATGTATAAATCTTGTATAGTCTCCCTAGTATAAGAACTCAGAAGAAGAAATAAAAATATAAAGATATTACACAATTAAAACAAAACCTTAAGGATTAGACAATGAAGGGATGGCAAGGAGAAAAGCTAGGAAACAAGACAGGGGCAAAACCATGCATTAATATGCAGAAGATGATTAAGCCTATGATGCTGAGAATATTCAGCAGGTTTTTGAAACTAGCAGTTAATTGGTAGGATTCTCAACCTACTAACTATATATGCTGATACCTGTGAGCCAAGCACTGAAGATAGCAATGTGTAATAGTAGGGTCATGCTTGGAATGCCTGTCATTCTGGTCTTCTTATAAATATGCACTGCTTGTCGTGACATACCAATTACTTCCATACTATCTCTCTAGTAAATGTTTGTTTAAAAAAAGGGGTGGGGGCTGGGGAGATGGCTCATTGGAATAAGTGGTTCCCTGGCAAGCACAAGGGCCTGGGTTCAATCCCTGGTCCGCAAGAAAAAAAAAGGGGGGGGGGATAATAAATGAAAACAAGAGGCAAGAAAAAAAGTGTCACAGGATAGTCCTGCTACAATGATGTATGTGGTTAGATTTCTAAATTTCTGTGCAAAAATATGTAATTATTTATTCCTTTTTATTAAAACATTTTTTATTTTTTAAATTTCTTCCTTCATATTCTGTAGGGACTTAAAGTTTAACATATCAACACTTGAAAATACCTGTTCAATGTTATGTCTAAGATATTTGATAGTCAAACATATAATAAGGTTAAACTCAAATGCTTATGTTGTAGGGTAAGAACAATAAGCTTCTCTTCTGGAGGGTTAGCAAGCTAAGTTTACAGATCAAAAATTAGAAAGAAAAAAAAAAGGTGCAAGGACAGGCAACATTTTTGCCGAGCCTTTCAAGGCTAGTGAGGACTCAAGACATAGCAGAATCATGTAACTCAATTGTGTCCCAAATTTTCTGACCAAGGAGATTATAGAACCACAGAGGAAAATGATCTATGAGGTAGAGTGTGTCTAAGGAGAGTTACATGGAGACAAAAAGTTCTCTCAGGCTTTCACAGAGAACAAATTGGTCAAGCAATGGCCATGACTCATCCACATGGCTGAAACTGACAAAGCATCTACAAACTATGGTACAGGGTTTCAGGATAAATCCTGAGGGGATTTGACTGACCTTATTAGATACAGAAGTTATTTATATTTCTTGTTATATAGGTCTTGCCTAATCATGGTCTTAACTATCCAGTAGAAAATTATAAAAATGAGGTATAAAAAATAAAGCTATACTAATATGTTGAGCTGTAAAAGGCTCAAGTCAACCACTTCTGACATTGCTAGCCCTACAGAAAGTGTACTATTATTATGGGCTAATGGAGTATATTGGAATATTTTGCTGAATTGATGCACCTACAATATTTAAATGGCAATGGAATACCCTTCTTTGAGAAAACTAAACAAAAGGGGATACAAATGAATGACCATTTTGTATCTATATATTCAAAATAGTTAAGATAGATATACAGCTCTCTTAATTCAATGGATAGAAAGATTTTTTCCAATAGTGTTTGTGGACAGGATATCATGTCTGCTTCTTGTACAATGAATGACCACTAAGACAATAATATGAAATATATTAATTATTGAAACTGTCCTACTAATTGGTTTTGAAACTGTCTCATTGCATTTCTCAATAAAATTATTTTTAAAAAATTATTTTAAAAATTAAAATAAAATCAGAACAAACAAAAGAAGAAGCTATTGAGGCTTTCACTTAGTCTTTGAGTGGTCTAAGAGCTTGCATCCCTATAAAATGTATTATGTTGAAACATAACTCCTCAGGAACATAGTAGCAGGAAGCAGAGCCTTTAGGGAGTTATTAGGTTATGAGATTGGGACCACCACGAACAAGAGAAGTGCCCTTAAAAAAGAAGCCAAAGGGATCTGACTCCCCTTCCACCTTGTGACAGAGTCATCCATGAGGAATGAGTGCTCACTGGATGTTTTTTCTGCCAAAGCCTTGATCTCAGACTTCCAAGCTTTCAGAACTGTAAGAAACAAAATGCTGATGTTTATAAAGTGCCTGTTTAGGGTATTTTTGTCATAGCAGCCGCAGTGAAGTAAAACATTTGATATAGTCCTCTACATTGCAATAAAAACTAGGTGTTACTATCTTTAAAATATATATAACTAACATGTAATGCCAAGCACAGTGCACACCCTGTAATCTCAGCACATGGACGCTTGGTGGGAGGACTTCTGCAGGTTGGAGGCCAGCCCAGGCTACACAGCTCAGTCAGCTTGGTTTAGATAGTAAGACCTTCTCTCAACACACACACACACACACACACACACACACACACACACACACACACAGAGTACTGTATGAGGAGCATTGAGAATTTCAGGTACAAAATTAATTAAGAGCCTTTTTCAACAAGATTTTGATGGAAGAGCCTGACATTATGAGACTGTCAATGTGACCAGATTAAGTGGTGCTAAAACCGGTCATGGCAGGTGTAGCTGTAATCCTGCCATACTAGAACACTAAGAGACAGAGATCTAAAGCTCAGACCCAGCCTGGCCACTTAGTGACTTAGGAGATTGTGTGTCACAGTAGATAATAACAATAGTACAAAGTGCGCTGGCATGTAGCTCAGTGTTAAGGCCCTGGGTCCAACCCCAGTGCCACCAGCAAAAACAAATGCTAAGCTGATCAGTAAGTCACACTTCCTGGTGTGTTGGTGGTGAGTGTCCAGGGGTGACTGGCAGGCAGGCCAGTGCAGAGAGGCAGAATCAGCTGCCCTGACTGTGTGTTTCCCCACCCAGTGAGCCTGAGTCCAGGTGGAAAACATTGGGAAGAGAGAGGAAGGCAGCTTTGTTTCCCAAGCTCTGTGTTGCTGTGTGGTTGTGTCTTTTGCTTCTGTGGATTGCCAACAGCAGACTTCATTTTCCTCAGCTATACACAGGAGACTCAAACCAGCAAGCTTCCCTGCAGTTCCCAGGCCTTTAGGTTCAGATTAGTGCTATATCCTCAAACCCTCTTATTCTTAGGCTTCTGGTGTCTTGTACTGATCGGTTACTAGATCCTCTATTCTCCAGCACACAGCCATGGTGGCCTCTCCTCCTCCCTCTGATCCTGTAAGTTTGTCTAACAAATCCCCTTGCTACATAGGCTAAAGTGTGTGTGTGTGTGTGTGTGTGTGTGTGTGTGTGTGTGTATGTGTTTGTTTCCATCAATTTTGTTCCTCTACAAAACCCTAATCAATAGACGAACCTAGCCAAGGCACATAAATCACCTGCTTAATATGTGTAGATGAAATTCAACCAACTAGTAAGTAAAAGAAATGGCTTTTGCACTACATCATTACTTTGAAACTTCAATAATATATATTAGGTATCATTAGGATTCATAAAATTCCTACTGAACTTGAACAAAACCTGCTAGTTTGATAATTAATTGCTTGAACCTGAAACCAAAAAAGCGCTGAAATATTTGCCTGACTGTTCAGTGGGATTTCACCTTTCTGTGTACAATGAACTTAAGTGTTGCACTTAAGCCACGTGGCAGGTTGAGTAAGAGCTCTTAATTTAAAACAGCATCAGAAAATAGTTTAATAGTAAACACTAGGAAACAAAAAGTCACCTGATTTTGTCAATTTTATTCCAACCATGCTTTGCTAATTGAGATGCAATGCAGGAAATATTTGTGAAATGTGCTTCACAGAGGATATTTTAACTTTTCTGGAAGGCAATTACAGGGGAGAGAAGAGCAGCAATTTTGTCACAAGAGAGATAAAAGACTCTTTGCTGTGTCATTTACCAGGTGTGTGACACTAATTAATTCACTTCACCTATGAGAGACCCTGGAAGGTAATCATAGGTTGTGCACATCATGGTTAAAGCCAAAGAAACAACCCAAGAGAAAGAAAGGGAATGTGCTCAATCGTGCGAGAGGAACATCTGCTAGAATGTCTTCATCCTATTAGTGAAGCTCATTCGATCTAGCGTCTTCCTCTAGTTATTGCCCATTTCCTGGCTTCCCTCAGAGTAGAACTCCAAGGAATTAACTGTTCTGGCTGGAGTCAATTTCTTTCCTCTCATTGCTTCTCAAACTCCCTGCAAGAGAAACTGTTCCTAATGAGATTGCTGGTGACCTCTTACAGAGTCCTCCTCTCCTGTAGTCACAGGCACTCCCTCCATGACCTTAATGAATTCCTGGCCCCATATATTACCAGCAGTATACTGATCAGCCCCATGTTTTTCATCTCCAGCCTAACTTCTTCCCTTAAGATTAGATTCTTAAACCTAATTGCCTCCTCTGGGTCCCTGTGTGGACCCAGAGCAGATCCCCTATGTTTGAAAATGAACTCTTAGCCGGGCGTGGTGGCGCATGCCTGTAATCCCAGCACTCAGGAGGCTGAGGCAGGAGGATTGTTGTGAGTTCAGGACCAGCCTGAGCTACAAAGTGAGCTTAAGGCCAGCCTGAACTGTATAGTGAGACCCTGTCTCAAAAAGACAAAAACTAAATAAATAAATAAAATGAACTCTTAACAACCCCTTGAAACCTGCTTCTACCTTGGGCCCTTGGATCAGTCAAGGGAAATGCCACTGTTTTAGCTGCTGAGGACAAAGTCCTTAAAGGCATCTATGTTCATAAGCTTTCATGAGTTGTGTTAAAATTATTTTTACAAATCTCAGAGGCTTGCGGTGTAATCACATAATTGTGGTTAGCTTTCCTCACATTACACATTAGTGGAAAGCAGGCTGTGGCTTCATTTCACATCTTACTCAGTCCAGGCTCCAGACAGAAGGAGCAGCCCTAGTAGGGACATCACCCTTCCATGGAAAGGGAAGAAGCAATGCCATATTGTTCTGCTGGAAAAATGGACATCACTTCCAAATTCACCATCCAGAGCATTCTGTGATCTACCCTTGACGGCAAACCTCTAAAAGCTATTGATAAGACAAACAGCCCACTATGGCCAGCATTCCACAGGACAGCCTCCGCTAAGGATGGAGTAATTCTCCCACGGTGGCCAGTGGAAAGGGTCACCAAATGCAGTATTTTGGTCATCATAAAAGCCACCACAGAATCTCTGACTCCTTTTGTCAGATCTCACATAACACACACCAGGAATCCTGTCAGTTCTGTCTTCAAAATGTGCCTCTTCCTGCCTCAACAGGCCATTATCTGGTGCCTGGAACATGTCAGTAGCATAGAGCTCTGCCTCTGATCTTGCATCCCTACAGCATGTTCTTAGCACACCAACCTGGGTGATTCTGTGGAAACAGAAGTCTGATCATGCTGCTTAAAACCCATGAGTCTTCACTTAAATAGTTCCTACAACGGGCCATGGTCCTCGAGTCTTTACATTTCTTGTTTACTGTCCTATTTCCTTTCTGAACTCATCTTCTGTTATCTGCTTCTCCAGCTCCAGTGCAATTATGTTTACCTTTTGCTGTTCTTGACATCGCAGATGCAGTCCAGCCCCAGGCCCTTTGTATTGATTCCTTTTGCCTGGAAACCACCTGCCTCAGATCTGTGCCCAGCTCATTCCTTCCCGTCCTCATGGTCTGTAATGATTGCAATCTTACCCTCGCGACCTTCGTTTCAGCTTCTCCAGTGAGAAAGCTCAGTGAACTGAACACCTGCTTTGGCAAGCGCAGGGACCAGGGTTCAGTCCCCAGTCCTGCGCGCTGTGCTGGCCCCACCCAGGGGGCACACTGAGCTGGCAAACAAGTCCAGGAGTGGTGGCACATACCTGTGATACCGGCACTAGGGAGGCTGAAAACAGGAAGATCACTTTGAGTCCACGTTGCATAGTGAGACCCTGTACCAAACACATAAATGAAAAGAAAAAAAAAATTCACCCTCTTACTCTACCTTTATTTTCAGATGGTACATTTGTAAATTCAAGCACAGATTATTAATAATGTCTTCTTCATGAAGCAGAATAAGATATTTACTGCATTTTCAACCATTATTGAAATCATTCAACTATTATTTTCAATTATTACCACAGTCTACTAAAACATGTCTTGTAAAGGCAGAAATCCTTCTTTATTCCCTAGTGTATCCAAAAACAGGTATATAGATCCTAAATATATCTATCTAGACCTGCTTAGAACAGTGTTCAGAAACACATAACAAGAGATTCAACATTAATTGAATGAAGAAATTAAATAAATTAATAAATCCTGCATAAGTTTCTTACTCTACCTCATAAATTTCCTTTTATAGCATGGCAAAATTTACTGAGCCTATCATCTAGACAATCCAATTACATATTTATAGTTGACATCAAAATTCCTTAGTCTTCATTATACATTATTATATAATTTAATTTCCCAAAAGAAAAATAACAAAAATTGGACAACAAAATTCAGATTCATTTTTGCTGACCAAAATTTTGCTACCTCTTTAAAAATATATAACGAGTGCCCGGCTAGCTCAGTCAGTAGAGCATAAGACTCTTAAAAATATACAAATGTAAGGATATAATGGTATTAATAAGATTTGGGAGACCAGGTAGGGAAGGAACTAAGGCGTAATTGGCTGCCTCTCTGAGCACAGAGATCAGTGTAGAGTGCTAGGGTAAAGTCAAAACAGCTGAGATTAAGCTGTTTGCCTCAGCATGTATTAATAATAACAGGAAGCACATGTCTCTTGCGTTATTTTAATTACTTGTGTCCCTATCTGGGTAAATAAAAGGAAGACAAAAGGACCAGAGGCTCTGGGCCCCTCTGTGCACTACCAAGAGGTCCCTGGCTAACCTGACCCTGTGTCTCTGTCATTCATCCTTGTTCACCCTCAGGTCAAGGAATAAAGCAGCAGCCAGACTAGGTCCCTGGGAGTAGCACCCCACGGGGAAGGCTCAGAAGAGTGGGTGGGCTCCTTAAGGGTGGTGCCTGGGCAGAGATCTGAGAACAGTGGTGCAGCCATCTGGTCTTGACAGGAGGGAGGTCTGCATGGTAGGGATAGGGGCAAGTGTCTTAAACTAATGAAATTTTTTGAAAACAAAGCCCAAAAATTATTCATCTAGAAAAAAAAGCCATATTAATTATAATCATTTTTAAAGAAGGAGTAGTTAGATACAAAAGAACTATCCATGGAAAGAAAAAAATGATAACTGAAAATATTTCCTTATAGTACTAAGTTACCTATTGACCTTGCATAAGACCCTGTTGTTAACTTGGGATGCATTGGCAGCTCTGCGGTCTCCTTGGAAGCATACAGACATCTCTGGTTATTGGCTACAGTCTGTACAAAATCAACCGAGCCCATTCCTTTGGTATTTCACACACTCTCATTGATAAAGTCTTAACCAATTTCTCTACACAGTAACAGAAGTCCAAATAATTAGCCAGAGAACTATAAGACAGAAACAAAGACAGAAGAATTAGCCCACAAAATAAAGTTGTATAGTTGTACATATATTCTGCATGTAGTGGGCAAGTCACACGCATAATCAGTTGGAATTGATGGACAAGGACCAAATACTTATCTTTTTTTATAATCATCAATAAATAATATGAAAACTTTTCTATAGGAGTTGGGGGGCATTATTGTACAGCATGTATCAGGTCACCTAAACTCTATAGTGACAAAGAAGATAAACCATTTACCCCAAATGTTGAGTTCTTCCTTGAAAATATGGAGTTGTTACTGAGAAGTGCCTGCCTGCCTAGGCAGATTCTTTTGCCTCCAGGTGAGGCTGTGTGACAATTTCTTCTCAACGGAAGGTAATCAGAACAGATGCCCCTCTCTGACATCCAACAGAATGAATGGGTGTCCTTTCTGGTCAATGTGTTAAAGAAGAGAATACTCTCACTGACTCAGTTCATTTCTGTAGGTTGGAAGCAGACTCAGGATCACTAAGAGTGGACACTTACAGAAAGAAGGGGCTTGACCTCATGAAATAGAAACAAAGGAGTAAACACAAAGTCCAAGAAGTAGTCAGATCATAATCTTTATTTTTAAAGACCCTAATTTAGGGGACAAAGGTCATCAATGGGTTTATTTACAGCATTGCTTATAGGAAAAATGGAAATGAAACTTAATGGCAAAACTGTTAAATAAATCATGCAATGTTCTCTTAAGTAATCATGCAATTGGTTCAATCTACAGAAAGCTACACAACATACCTTAAAGCTGGTGAGATTGCTATTGCAGAAGCCATGGGGATAGCTAAGATGATGGGAAGGATTCGGGACAGAGGAACAGTGGAAGAATGAGTGAGAAAATCACTGAAAACTTGAATTTAAGAAGAGTGGTATAGTCTGAGCCCACAGACACACATCCACACATGTGCACACACAGGCAGAGGAGGAGCGAGGGTGCTATCCTGGAGCAATTGGCTGGCATTTCTGGAAGGTCTCAGTGTCTCTGAAACATTCTTCTCCCACACAGTTTGGGATGACTGCTGGCTTTCTTTCCCTACAAGTTCCTGAAGGTCTGAAGTCACTAATCAAACTGAGATCAGAGCAGCTCAGCATTCTACCCTCTACTCTCTAGTGGCTTAGAAATCAGTATCCTGCTCCTACCATCCACCTCTCCCCACTAATAATTTCCTTCCAGGACATTATTTTCCTTTCAGATTAGCTCCTTGGAAATAGGACCACCCATATCTTTTCTATCTGTGCCCAGACACCAGGGCTGTCACACAGTAGACTCCCAATGAATTCACTCAAGTATTCTACAAACATTTAACATACTATGTGCTTTTCCTTACTGTAGGCACTAGAGAGAGGGCAGGGAGTTGTCTCACCCATTGCATGTTCAGCAAGCCCACCGGTCAAGTTGGTGTTTCCTACTGGCTTTTCTCCCAAGGCAGGTTCCATCTGAGCCTAGGGACACAAGTATAACACTTTTAAAATAAATTGAGGAAGCCTTCACTACTATATACTGGGTAGGATGATAAAATGAAAATAATACCATGTTAAAGCAAATGTGGGAAATCTTGAAGCCTCTAGAAATATACAAGGAGAGAGACTTTAGAATGCAATCTGCTAGTATCTCAAAAGGTTAAGTATAGTTACCCTATGGCCATCAGTTCTACAGCTAGATACATATCTAAGAGAAATTAAAATATGTCATAGAAAAACTTGTGTGTGCATGTCCATGTCAACACTAGAGAACACAACAAAGACATTCCAAATGTTCCATAGGCGATGGATAGGAAAACTGGGGCTCATCTGTACATTGCGATGATGTCCAGCCATGAAAGCCACTGACAAACCGAGCTACCTGCTGCATGAAGGAGCCATGAGGGTGCTGTGTTAAGTGAAAGAAGCTAGTCATGAAGACCACATAGTGTATGACTTCCTTCCTACAGAATGCCCAGAACAGGCTAATTCTTAGAGACAGAAAGCAAACCAACAGTTGCCTCTGGTTGAGGGTGGGTAAAGAACAAGAAGGTGATAATAGCAAAGGAAAATGGGCCTGCACTTAGGAACATTTTAGAACATCTTGAAATCAATTGTGGGGACTGCGTTTAGGAAGGATAGGTTAGTTAGCTCACAGTTTGTGGAGGTTTCAGTCTATACTAGGCTGGCTCCAAGGTGGAGTGGCACACGGCAGAGAGCAACAGTACAAAGTGGCAGAAAAAAGCAAAACAGCAAGAATAAAAGGGAGGCAACAGAGCACAGTCTGTCTCCCTTATGCTGCATTCAGGCTGTGCACCTAGGCTGGGTACAGCAGTGGCACCCATAATCCGAGCACTGGATCACGAATTAATCACAAACTCTAAAAGTCCACCCTATAACTACATGAGGCTTTGGGGGCACAACTGGACACAAACCACAGCAGGGATAATTATACAAATCTGTAAATACAATAAAATTACCTAAGTTATATATGTTAAAAAAGTAAATTATATCTCAGTAAAGCTATTTAATAGTTTTTAAAATTTAAGGAACCATTCCATGTGTAAAATATCGGCCTCTCCCCTGAAAATTGGGTTTCTGAGGCCCAAAAGAAGATCTCCATAAAGTGTAGCAATTAGTGTGAGTTCTAAATTTGCTTTCAGTGCTACCCAGTTGTGTTTACAAGAGAATGATTCACCATCACCTTTTAACCTTTTCAGAAAATGAAAATTGGCATTCCATGACAACATACTGTTTTCCTTTCCATGGCAGGGGTCTTAGAAAAAAATCACTCTTTTGCCTTCTTTTTCACTGAAAATACGATATCCAAAGCTTCACAGCTGCAACACATCAGCAGAATGAAGACCATTTCTGCTTCCCTGACAACTGTGAGCAACAAAGATCCATCTCTCTGTCCATTTGGAATGCAGTCACTGAATAATAAATTCAAAGAGTAAGAATGCTAAGTTTCTCTCAAAATAAGCCTTAAAATTAAATCATCAAAAAATCTTCATTGAGTAATATAATATGTATACTACAAAATATTCCTTGAAGACCAAATCTGATTCTTATAAAAATGAAAATGAAAACATGGGCTGTGTCATTCACATCCTACAATTCACTCATTAGCTGACTTATCCATTATGCGGTAGGTCAGAGAGGCCCTGAAGGGAACTGGCTATTCATTTGTGTCCTAAACACACATAATCTGCCCTTCCCTGGTGACAGGAGAGGAAAGAGCTGTGGGCTGTGGCCTCAGGAGCTTAGTCCAGGGCCCAGAGCTACAGCCATCTAGCCAGCATGGGGTGGTGTCCATACCCTGAGGCATGCAGGCTGAGAAATACTGTGT
>PVKA01002661.1:0-32766 GCA_004027165.1 Ctenomys sociabilis | reverse complement strand
AAGCAGAGAAGTTTTCTTGGGTGCTAATGCACATTTGATGTAAACAATGGCTCAGAGCCTAGTGGGTAGGACCAAAGATCAGGAGGAAAGTATAATCTTTCTGGAAACTGGAATCCTGACCCTCAGAAGACAACTGGAAAAGAAAACAGATCTCTGGGAATTAACAGGAAGCTAGCAAGAGCACTAGAAATTACAGAGAGGCTGAGTTGAATGTACTGTATACAACAAAGAAAACGACAAGACCATGTTTAGAATGGGGACCTCTCTCCCTTATCACAAGTGAACCCAGAGAGGGTCAGAAGCGCCTGAAGAAACCACAACCAGGCTGGTAGCATGAACCTCCAAATCAAGCCCGTGGTTACTGTAAACTGCAAAACTGTGGGGGTTTATTCCAAAAGTAACTCCTCCCACACAACAGACTAGAGTTAGCGAAGAAATCTAGTGCAACACCCACCATATTTGAGAGTTTAGTCAGGAACCATTGTGGGAAGAGTTTAATTGCTTAAGCCTGAGCTACAGAATTACTGTACTTCAGAGTTTCTGGGGACACTCTTCCATTGTGACTGAATGGGAAACAGGCACAAAAAAGTCATGGTGGAGATGCAGACTAGAGACCCCCTTAGGAGTTTAAGCTTGAGCCAGGTAGGACATAGGGGTCCCACCATCCATGGTGAAAAGCCACACAAGTGATGGCGGTTTTCATAGGGGCTGGTCTGAAAGTGCTGGCACTATGTCCATTAGCCTGCTGGATGCTAACCCCTCCACTGCCCCCGTCCAGCACAGACTGTGTGCTCAGTTTTCTTTCCCATCTGCCAAAATGATCAAGTATATACTTTGGACTGAGTAGCTGCCTCACTCTGCTGTCTATGGACAGTGGGCCGTCTGGAGGAGGCCATGAAGCTAGCTGTGAAAACATGTGAATGGGGGCACAAAACTGGGAACCAGGAACAGGGAGCAGAGGAAGTAAACACAGTTCTGGGGCTGACGCCTCTGACCGACTAGCTGCACCCAGCAGCAGAGCGGCACTCAGCAGTCACACACACCCAGAGCGTGGAGATCACAAAGGCCTTAGCCGCAGCCCACAGCACTGCTAAGAAACCATTCATTCTCGGACATAGGAATGTGCAGACTCATTTCTCTTTTTCTTCATTGCTTTTATTTCTCAGGGGGTTGGTTGGGAATTATATTTATATTTTTTCTGTTTTCTTTTCCTTCCCTTTTTATTTGCTTTTTTTTTTTCTTTTTACATTTTTCCTTATTGTTTTTTGTTGTTGTTGTTGTTGTTGCTTTTCTCTAACTCTATTTTCTTTTACATCTATTTGTTTTCAGTACTGGACTCAAACTCAAGACCTTAACACTTGCCAGGCAGGAGCTTATGCTACTGAGCTATGCCTCACCCCTCTTTTATACCTTATTAGGCCATTTAATGTCACTTTTTACTCCTTTTTCCTGTTCTTTATTATTCAAATTTTACTTCTTTTATCTTTTCTATCCCCAAAACTTTCATCTTTACTAATATAGCCATTAAGTTTTATTAAGTTAGATATTTAGTTGACTCTATGCTGTTATTGTTGAATTATTTTCTACTGTTAATGTTGTTGCTATTACATTTAGTAGATTTTTGAATGTAAATATTTGGTTGGTGTTTGGGCATCAATTATTATTACAGATCTCTCCTATGATTAAGAATGACTGAGTAGCAGCTTTGATTGGTATTTAGTTTGTCTCCAACTCTGTTATTGTTTCTGACTTCATTACTATTTCCAGGGTAGCATTAATTGTTGGTATTAATTGTTTTTTACTATATGTCAACTTTTGTTTGTCTTTGTGTCAATACAATGGTTCCTTACTGGAGAATTTGGTGCAAGCCAGCTGTACTGTACCTCCCCTTCCCAGTTTAATGGGGACAGATAGATAGTAGGACAGAGTCAAAGGAAAATAGATACCAACTAAAGAGATCTTCATACTCAAAAAATGTCTTTTCACTAATATTGACCCTAAATCTTCCCTATGTACACACACACACACACATACACACACACACACACACAAATAAAAACTTAAGAAAACAAGGCAACACTATGACTCCAAAGATTTCTACCATCCTCAAAGCTATTCCCAGGGGCACGAAAGGGGAATAAATCAAAAGCCAAATATCTGAACTATTCAAGATGATAAAAGAGAAGACAAGATAACAGTAAGATGCTCTGCAACAAGTTCAAAAATGATATCTAGGCAGATAATGGAGTTAATAAACATAATAGTGAGCTAACATTTGTAAATAGCAAGACATTTGTAAAAATCTAGCTGAGCTAAATCAAATGACACAAAATGTCAATAACCAATTTCCCAAAGAATTTGAGTCCATGAAAAGATACAATGCAGATACCCAGAGGACAACAATTTCTATTAAAAGTGAGAGCAACAGAAATGTACAATGTGAGGAAAATATGTAGAAACTAACACGGGACTGATGGGACCATACACTCAGAGATACCTGAAAAATGCGAGGACATGGATCCAACATATGTATATGACAAAAAGAAGACTAATCTAAGACTAATTTTGACTTGTGAAAAATCAGAACACAGCACAAGAAAACAGAATAAAAATCTATTTCCATAAATAATAACCAAAAACATTCCAAGTATGGGAGAACGATTTACATACAGATAAAGTAGGCAAATAGCTGCTACAGAGAAGAACTCCTCCGTGAGAAGTCGCAGAACCCCAAAGTCCTATACAATGACAACATTATAAAAACTATAGAAAACAACAAATCATAGCCCGGGCAGCTCAATGGCATATCACCTGCCTAGCAAGCACAAGATCTCAAGTTCAATCCCCAGTACCTCAAAGTAAATAAATAAACAATAAATCACTTATAAAGATGAACCCATTAGAATTACACCACACTTCTCACCACAAGTCTTTTAAGGTCAGGAGAACTGGAGATGATGTGTTTTAAGCCCTAAAAAGCAACTTCCAGTCCAGACTAACGCATCCTGAAAAACAGTGTTTCAAAACTGACAGAGAAATGGTCTTTCCATGACAAAGAACACATGAAGAAATTCATAACCAGAAAACCGGCACCCCAAAACTTTCTTGAAGAAATCCTAGAGACGACAAAGGTAACAGTGCCAAAATGTCTAGTGAAACAATACACACAGTAGAAGAGCAGTTAAGCAGAGGGCAAAGAATCAGCAACAAGAAAATAATTCAATAACAGGAATATGTTAATACCATTCAGCAACAATTCTCAAAGTGAAAGGTCTGACAGCTGGGGAATTAGATCAAAAAAACAAAACCTAATGGCATGCTATATACAAGAAACATATATAATCCACAAGGAAATTTATACAGTAAAAATCAAAGATGGAGGACAAGATTCCTTACAATGGGAGCCTAAAAAACAGGACTATTTTATTTCCAGACAAATTGGACTTCATGACATAACTGATTAGAAGAGACAAAAAATGCATTCCGTATTAATTATGGGAACAATTTAATAAAAAAGGTATATATATATATATATATATATATATATATATATATATACACACACACACACACACACACATATATATATATATATATATATATATATATATATATATATATATATATATATATACATCTCTGCATACAACCAACTTTATAAAACAAACACTACAGGACTTCAAGACACTACAGAATCAGATAAATACCAGCACATTTCTAGTGGGTGGCCTTAAAAAAAAAAGTCACTATCACAAATAGACCAACTAGATTAAAAAAAAAAACAGAAAACTATCCAAGCTGAGCCAAACCCTCAACAAAAACTTAATAGACATCTATAGAGTGTTCTACCCAACAACAATGCAGTACATATTTTTCTCAGCAGCACATTAGACTTTCTTCAAAACAGGTTTCATTCTATCCCATAAAGCAAGTTTAAGAAAATACAAGAGTCCCAAATATGTTGTCACATCATAGTGACACTTGAAATCAGTGGTAAGAAAGCACAACAATTACATAAACACCTGGAGATCAAACTGTATCCTCTTAGGGCCAGCCAGAGAGCTCAGTGACTAAAGAGCCTGCTTAGGCAGAGCCCAGTTGCTGGGGTTGGATCCCTGGTGTGCCAGGCCAGCCTGCTCCCAGGGTGCACTGAGATGGCAACTGAGACTGGGCATGGTTGCACATGCCTATAATCCTAGCCCTTGGGAGGCTGAAAACAGGAAGATCACTAGGAGTCCGATCTATGCAGTGAGACCCTGTACACCCTGTAGACCCTGTCCTAAATTCATAAATAAATAAATAAACTATATACTCTCAAATGCTTAATGCACCACAGAAGTCAAGGAAGAAATTAGATAGATCCTAGAATCAAACAAATATCTAGTACAAATAAGAACTTACGAGATACAAGGCAAGCAATCCTAAAAGTGAAATTTGTAGTTGTGAATGCCCTTATGAGAACAGACCATGCTCAAATAAATAACCTAATGATGTGCTTAAAGGAAAAACAAAAACAATTTAAGTGCAATAATAGCACAGGCAGGAAATCATAAAGGTCAGAGCAAAAATTAATGAAATTGAAACTAAATATCAACACAAAGAATGAATTAAGGGGATATTAAAATTAATAAACAAAGCTGGCTTTTAACAAATCTTACTAAAACAAGAAAAATCCTTACAAATGAAATTAGAAGTGAAATATGCAAAGTCAAAGTGAACATCACAGAAATCCAGATTATTAGTAACTACTTTAAGAACCTATACTGCAATAGAAAATCCAGAAGAAATGGGTAGATTCGTAGATTTATATGAATTTCCAAAACTGAGTGAAAAACCCTAAATAATCCAATAACAGGCAATGATATTGAGGCAGTAGCAGTAATAATAATAATAATAATAACAATAACAACAACAACCTATCAACTAAGAAAAGCTCAGGACATACTGAACTCATCGCTGAATTCTACAAAAACTTCAGGGAAGATCTACCACCAACACTGCTTAAACTGTTTGATGAAATGGTAAGGAAAGGAGCACTTTCAAACTTATTCCTGGAAGCTAGAATTATCCTAATAACAAAACCAGAAACAGACTCAACTAAAAAAGAAAACTACAGGCCAATCTCTCCAATAAACATAGATGCAAATATTCTCAAAAATCTATTTGCCATTATAGTGCATCAAATCATTAAAAGGTACATGTGATCAAGTGAGTTTCATCCCAGGGATGCAATAATGGTTCTATATACATAAATCCATAAATATATTACATAAATCGAAATCGGTACACAAACGATCATCTCAATGGATGCAGAAAAGGCCTTTGATGAAACCCAACATCAAGTCTTGATTTAAAAAATACTGAAGAAAACAGGTATAGAAGGAACTTATCTCAATCTGACAAAGCCATTCATGACAAACCTACTACCAATATCCTGTTAATGGGGACAATTTTGAAAGCTTCTTTCCTGAATCAGGAATAAGACAATGTCCATTATCACCACTTCTGCTCAGTATACTTTGCAAAACATTAACCAGAGCACTCATACAGGAGAGACAAAAGTGTTATGTACCAGAAAGGAAGAAATCAAACTGTCCTTATTCACAGCTACTCTACAAACAAGACTCATGGTGGCGCATGCCTATAATCCCAGCACTCGGGAGGCTGAGGCAGGAGGATTGTTGTGAGTTCGAGACCAGCCTGAGCTACAAAGTGAGCTTAAGGCCAGCCTGAACTGCATAGTGAGACCCTGTCTCAAAAAGACAAAAAAAAAAAAAAGGCCTGGGAAGATGGTTCAACAGTATAAACATTTGCTGGCAAGTACAAGGCCAGGTGTTTGATCCCCACTATGAAAAAGGAAAAACAAAGACAACAGACCCAAAAAGTTCCACACAAAGAGTAGAAGTAAATTGTGCAAAGTAGCAACATACAAAATCAACACACAAAAAGCAGAAATGTTCCTGTACCCTAATAATGAGCCCATTAAGAAAGAAATTAGGAAAATAAAAAACAATCCCATTCACAATATCTTCAAGAAAAAAATACTTCTAAATTAATAAAGAAAATGAAAGACCTCTAATAAAAACTATAATACACTGAAAAAGGAGATACAAGAGCTGGAGAGATAGCTCAGCAGACGATGTGCCTGCGTAGGCAAGCACAGGGACCACATGCTGTGCTGGCTCTGCCCCCACGCGTGCTGAGCCGGCCACCAAGACCTGGTGTGGTGGCACACAGTTGCCATCCTTGCGCTGGGGAGGCTGAGAACAGGAGGATCACTGCCAGCTCAAGCTGCATAATGAGACCCTGTGCAAATACATAAATGAAAATATATATTTATCAGTAACACTAAAAAATCAAAGAAAGCAATACTGAAATTGTATATGAAATTAGAAAAGACCTAGAATATAAAGAGCAATCCTGGGCAAGAAGATCAAGGCAGGAAGCATCACAATCCAAAATTTCAAATTATATTACAAAGCCACAGTGATTAACAACAACAACAACAAAAAGATAAAACATGACACAACACCCAACACAAAGCAGACATGAGCATCACTGAAACAGAACAGAGGCGGCAAAACATCCCAAGCATTGTCAACATGCCTGATCTTTGACAAAGAGACAAATATATGCTGAAGGGAAGATGGTGCTGAGAAAACCAATTAACCACTGGCAGAATACTGAATTCTGAACCAAATCTCATCTGATAATAAGCTAAAATCAAAATGGTTCAAAGACCTGAAGACTAAAATGGAAACACTTCATCTGCTAGAAGATAAAATAAGTAAAACTCTCGAGGACATAAGCATAAACAAGGACTTAGCAACAGAACACCAAGTCAAGAAATACCATCTAGAATCACAAATGGGATTGTATCAAATGTTAAAACTGCTAAGCAGTCAGGAAACAACCAATGAGTGATGAGAAAACCTATACATACTAGCATAGTAGGAAACTTTTCCACGTAGTCCTTAGACACAGGATTCACTGTCCTCCAAAAGACCTAAAGGACTCCAAAGACTTAGCCGCTCCCCCCCAAGCCAAAAATTGGGCAACTGAAATGAATATATGTATTTCTCAGAAGAAAAAATATACGAAAAATTGTTCAACATTCCTGGTCACTCAGGAAATGCAAATATAAACAACACAGAGATTCCACCTTACTCTGAAAGAAGGGTTAGAAAGAAATCAAATGGTAATAAGTGTTGGGGAGAAAGGAATTCTTCTACATCATGGAATGGTGGCAATGTAAACTAGTACAAACACAATGGAAATCAGCATGAAGATTCCTTAATAAACTAAAACTAGGAATTCCATTGGATTATTTTCCTGGAAGAATTAAAGACATTATATTGTAGTGATGCATGCATGCCCATGTTTATAGTGGCAAAATCCTCATCTTGGATGATGTCTAAATGTCCATCAACAGATTAATAGATAAAGAAAATGCGTTGTTCGTACACAGTGAAATAAATACTACCCTGCTATAAAGAAGCGTAAATTTGAGTCATTTATAGGACAATTATACATCTTGAGACTGTAATGTTAGATGAAATAAATCAGATACGCGAGCTTAAATATCACATGGTTTATTTTATAGGAGAAGCTCAGAGCATGCATTAATTAAAGAGGAAAATAAAATACAGGTAACAAGAACGCAGGAACTAGGCTTTTTGCAAATATGAAGGGGTCTGGGAGATGGGGAGAGGTGACACGAGGGGAGCGGTGGGGGGAGCAGAGCTCACCCACACTCTACACATGCCGGCTTCCCAGCAACCGTGCTGAGCCACAGACGTGTGCCAATAGAATTAAAATTTTAAAAGTAAAGGCCAGGGGAGTCACACCCGTGACTGACAGATGCGGAATGCAGCCCACAGTCCTCCCCGTGGCCCACCCTGCTGTGTGCTCCGTGCCAAGCTGTCTTCTCTTTACTCCCATGAATGAAAGGATTAAATTAGATGCTTTCTAAGGTCCTTTCTGGCTGTCATAAACTTTTCTTTGAGCTCAGGGAGAATTGGCCTCTGTGCAATTCAATCAACTCTGCTCCTCCTTGGTATGCAAAAATTACTACTATACAAAAAATTGGCTCTTGGTTACGCACTGAAAAGAAATCATCAGAACTCACAACAAATAGCATTGATCACTTTGCATTTAGAATTCCAGCTTTAATTTGAGAGTCACTTCCCAAAATGCAAAAATCAAAGAGTTTAAAACAAGAAGCAGCCAAAAGATTCCTGGCCAAGAAATCGCTTTGGCAGCATCTTGATTTCTCAAGTCCCTTTTTATTTTTCTTCCTTGCAGTTGTGTCCTAGCAAATCTGATGGAATCAATATGTCTTTTTATGGGCAGGCTGTTCTCTGGCTTCACCTAGCGTCTGTTCTAGATGAAGCCATTAAGTCAAAAAAGATGTCGTGGGAGGTTTCAGTGCAGAAAATGAAACGTTTCTTCCTTCCTCCTTCCTCCTTCCTCCCTCTCTCCCTCCCTCCTTTCTTTCTTTTCTTTCTTTCTTTCTTTCTTTCTTTCTTTCTCTCTTTCTTTCTTTCTTTCTTTCTTTCTTTCTTTCATACAAAATGCTGAACCAACAGGAAAAGAAGAACATAGCAGTTTCAGAAATCAGAGTCAAGGTCAGTAACAAGCACAGCTTGTAGCCCTGTGTATGGATATCGGTCTAGTGGAGACTATCCTAGCAAAATTCTTCTCTTCCCCCAACCCAACCTCATGCATTTCCTTTAAATGCAACTTTGGATCTTTCCATGTAGTTCAGGCTGGCCTTGAACTCACTGTGCATCCCAGGCTGGCCTCAAACTCAGCAATCCCTCTGCTGCAGCCCTGAGTACTGCAATTATGCCTAGTGACCTTAATTCTCTAAGTATCTTTCTCTAGTCCAGTAGGCTCCTTTGGCCCACTACTCTTTGCTGCTTATATACTTTAAGGTTTCAAAATTTTCTTCTTGTGGTCCTTCATGAACAACGTCTTTAATAGTAATAAATGTTTTTATTGGTCTTTAGATGACCAGCTCTGTGAAATTATTGTTAAATTCTTTAATGTCACTAGCAGAGATATATATGTTGATTTAGTACATCTTAGCCATGGATCAATGGTTGGTTCTCTTGACATTTACACTATAATTGTGCATTTCTTCCCTAGGCTTTTTTTAAATTAAAAAAATGTATTTAAAAAATAAATTAATGAATGCCACTTTCCTGGTAAGATGAGGAAGAAGATGCAGTCAGGTGGTGAGCTCAGGACAGTGCAGGAAGGGTGGGGCTATGGTGCTGGGCATCTAGAAATATCCCCAAGAATGCCAAAGAAAAGCAAAAGTAGTCACTCCAGAGACAAGCCTTCACAATGAGGGTTTCATTTCTTTCTCAGTAATTTTGACATTTGTTTCTTACGCCAAGTCACCTTACATACTTCTGGGAAGGAGGCAAAGTATAAAATAGGTGCTGACCGAAGCAGAAAGATCGCTGTTCTTTTTTTAACATTGAAAGGAAAAACTTTCCTTCCCTGTGTAACAAGATTCTGTAGCTTCAAAAGCCATGTAGGGGAAAAACTTTGAAGAGACCATTGTGTCTCTCCTGGCAGATATGTCTCTAAATGTGGTGCCATCTCTCTAGCCTCCTCCTCTAAAAGGCTGAGACAGAGCCCAGGAACAGTCCTCTGGTGGCACACTGTTCTGCGATATGCTGTGCATGCCACCAGCTTGAGTCTTATTTCTCTAGTGGGGAGATGACCCCTTCAGCCTAAAGATCCTGCATGGTGGTCCCCACGATCACAGGGTCACTTCCCACAGATTTGATTGTGGACTGGTTCGTTTAGGTCTGGCTAGCATGGTAAAGCTCTGTAGCATCCCCTCTAGCCCACCTGGGCCATGAATTGCTCCTTTGGTCAGCATCTCTGCTGGCTGCCCCCTAGGCACTTAAGGCCCCCCCACATGGTCAGGCCAGCTGCCACTGCATTCTAGTACCTGCCATCAAATGAGCCTGTATCATCGCCTAACTGTATCACAATACCTGCTGTGCTCGCCTCACTTCATCTCATCATCTCGTCATCATAGGAAGGTTTTTGTTTTTTTTTATTTGTTTGTTTTTGTTTTGTATTTTAAGGAAGGGCCTACAGGGTGTTCAGGGTCTTACTACTAGATCAGACTTGTAGTGATCCCCCTTGTTTACAGCCTCCCAAAAGCTGGGATTACAAGCACTTGCCACCACGCCCAGTCTCAATAGCTGTCACAGTGTGCCCCAAGGGCGGGGCAGGCCCGAGCATCAAACACCCTGCCTCTGCTCCTGCTTGTGGGCACTTTAATCTGTTGAGCTATTTGGCTGGCCAGTCACAGGAAGGTTAAGCACAGTGCAATACAATGTTTTGAGGAAGCCTATACCTTATTATAGTACATAGGGTCACAGTTATCTTTTTGTTGTGCCTATTACTCTGCTTAATTTACAAATTAAACTTTATCATAGGTAGCTATGCAGTCAGTGCATATAAGATTTGGTGCATCCACAGCTTTGGGTGCCCACTGGGGGCTTGGAGCATGCCTTGTAGGGACCAAAGGGCCTCTTGCGTTCAACTTCCCTGTTTTCCTCCAATGCCCATCACAGTGCCAGATAGATTTATTTGCTTGACTTTATCCTGCCAAACTTCCTGCACCTCCAGAATCATGGTGCAATTTCCACAGCCAGCATATTAGTGAGCTACACAATTTCAGTAATAGCCTCGGAATCTCTTAATTTACATAGCTATTCTCTCTCTGCTCGCTTGCATTTATTTGCTCACTCTGTGTGGATAGATGATTGGAGTGATAAAGCGACGCACATTAGAGAGCATTACCATATGCTACACAATCAAGTGCTAAATAACGTGGCACCGATTGCAGGAGCTTAGGGGTAATGAGCATCAGTATGCAGCCAGGCCCAGGTTGGGAGAAGACTCTTGTTTCACAAATAGTGAGGAATGTTGAGTAGCCATGTTTAGTGTCAGATGCTGAAGCTGATGTGGATGAAGATTAGCTTTGTCCTTGTGATTCTATAACTTCTTCCAGCCAGGTACCCCAGCAGGAGTGTGAGGTGAGGGCCAGGTGCTTAAGGAGCAGGTCATGGATCTGATTCCATCACCAGGGACCACCACAGGTGAAAGATCTCAGTGCGCAGGCCATTTCCCAAGACCACATGGCTCTCACAGGAGATAACCACTGTTTTGACTTTTCCACTGAAGCCTTTTCTCTTCCCTAACTTGGCATAAGTGAAAAATCTCTTGGTGTGCCCTCCCTTGAGTGTGGCTTCTTCCACGCGGCACACTGAACTTGAGATCTATCCAGCTGGTTTCACGTTACAGCAGTTTGTGCTTTGGACCCTCAGGGTAGCCCTCCACTCTACAGACATTCTGCTCCACAGCTCGGTCTTCCATTTGGCTGCTCGTGGGTGTGCAGCTTACGCCCAGCCAAGAGGCCTGCCCCTGCATGGCCCTGCATTGCTACTATTTTGCATCGTCCTCAGCTTAAGAAAATGGCCAATGAAGTCAGACTGACAAGGCTAGAGCTCTTTTTTCAGTGACAATGTGAAAATTTTTAGTCCTGACTCAGCTTTCTCCTTTGGGGATAATGGTGATGGCACCTAGATAAGACTTAGCCAGAAAGTGCTGGAAGAGCAGGACCTGAAACATAGTCAATGTTTACCAATAGCTTTCGTTTTTATTACTCTCCTACTGCCTACAAAATAACACAAGGCTTCAGGCTTAAAACAACAGAAAGATAGCCACTTATAGTTCTGTGGATTCAAAGTCTAAAATCAAGATAAAGACAGGGCAATATTCTCTGTAGGTTCTCTAGGGAGACTTGAGCCACAACTTTCTCTTAGTTCACAGCATTGGGAGCAAAGTTTGGGGCTCTCTTGGCCTATAGGTAGATCACTTCAGTCTCAGTGGCCATCTCCACATAGCCTTCTCTCTGAATCTTCTCTCTCTGCATCTCTTCTTTGCTCATGAGGATACTATTCATACTGGGTTAAGGGACCACCTGACTTCATTCAGTGTGACTCCTTTTTACCAACAGATACAAGTTCCCTTTTTCACAAGTTTGCAATCTGAGTTTTTCAAAAGGGAATAATACACTTAAGGCAGAGACTATCTGACTCTTTGCAATTATGTTCCCAACTAAATTACAAAGCCATTTTACTTCAAGGGCCATGTCTTCTACTGTCTCTTGAATAGATTTGGTGATCAATAAATGCTTGATGAACTAGAAATTGATAATGGACGATGTGCAGGCAAGGAAAAAGAAGACTCAACAGCAAGATAAACCATAAAAGCTCAGCCTTGGTTTCTGTTGCTCTTACTGCATACTTTTGGAAGATTTGAAATCAAGAAATAATGCCCTTCCCTAAGAGGTACGCACTTTTATGTGGCCAATGAGCTATGCATTGTTCCACCTAGGAGACTTGATGAAAAATAAAGTTTGGGAAAAAACTGAAAATCATTTTCAGATTTTATTCCACAGATAGTAACAAAGTTCTTTAATATTTGTTCTCATACAAAACAGGACCATAACATTTTCCCAGACCTGAGCAATTCCCTGTAGAAGAACTGTTGAAGCACAAAAACATTCCAGCACAGAATCATACACCTTTCAGTTCCTTAGCCTAGAAGAGGGAAAAACACACATCAGTTTTAAACTCCTTTTAAAAAGGGTACATAGATAGATAGATAGATAGATAGATAGATAGATAGATAGATATCATATCTATTCTAACTTCCTTAGACTGCTCTATTGCTTATATAACTGTCCTCATGACCAAATCCCTTAATAATATGATATGTCAAATACTGGCATTGTAATTAGATATGCTAGATACAGTTTCAGTCTTACTGCCTATCAAATCCAATGGGTAGGACATATGGAGCCTGTCTGCTTTCAATAACCTTTCATAATGAAAAGATACAAAGTCTCCCTAGCAGTTCTATTTCTCACAGATGCTGAATAATTAATATTTCAGTAGCTAAACTAGAATGACTATGTGTCCATGCATTTTCTATGTAGTTCTGCAAGTAGCCTGGCTATAGGAAAGTACATTTTGTCCAAACAACTCATTTTTTCCAAAAGACTTAGTAAAGATGCTTTCATTTTGAGAAAGTACAGACACTGAAGAAAGAAACTGAAGAAGACATTGAAAGATGAAAAGGCTTCCCACACACACGAGTCATCAAGATTCATATTGTTAAGATCGCCACATTACCAAAAGCAATGGACAGATTGAATGCAATTCTCATAAGATAGCCTGAACTAGAAAAAAATATTAAAATTCATTCATATGAAAACACAAAAGAGATGGAACAGCCCAAGCAACCCAGGGAGAAGAGGGACAATGCTGGAGAGCATGGATTCTTGATTTCAAAATATACTGCAAAACCGTAGTATCAAAAACAGCAAAATACCAGAACAAAAATGCAATCACAGAGATCAGGGGGATAAAGTAGAGGACACAGAAACCAACCCTGCAACAATAACCATCAGGTTCTCGAAACAGGGACCAAAAATGTATGCTGGAGAAAGGACAGGCTCTTTAACAAAAGGCGCTGTGAATGTGAAGTTTCCTTGTATAGGACACTGAGGTAGATCCTTATCTCTTGCTCTGTGCAAAAAGTTAAGTTCAAAATGGACTCAGGCCGTAGATGCAAGACCTGAAATACTGACACTTCTACATGAAAACATAAGGGGAAACAGTTAAAGTCATAGGTATAGGTGAAGACTTCCTGAATAGGACCCTATTATCTGGAATAGAATGGCAACAATCAAAAATAAGATTACATCAAATTAAAAAGCTTACAGATAACAAAAGAAACAATTGTGTGAAGAGCCTTTTCCCCTACAGAATAGGGGAAAACCTTTACCTGTCTTCCAACAGAATTAAGACCCAGAATATAAATTAAAAAGTCAACATCAGAAGCACCAATAACCTGGCAAAATAAACTGAGCAGACACTTCTCAAAAGAAGTTCACATGGACAATAAAAGCATGAAAAAAATGTTCAGATTCTTCATCTGTTAGGGAAATGCATAGCAAAACCACATTGAGATTTCATCTCAATCCAATCAGAATGACTATCATTAAGAAAACAAGAAATCAAGAAATGCTGGCAAGTATGCAGGTGCCAAAAAGGAACTCTTCTACATTATAGGAATGTAAATTAGCCACTGTGGAAATCAGTAAGGATCTTCCTCAAAAAACTAAAAATAAAACCACCATTTGATCGAGCTATATGAGTGTTATTACATTCCCCAAAGCTTTAAAATCAGCATGCTTCAGAGATATCTGCATATTCATGTTTATCACAGTGCAATTCATAATAAAGGGAATGAATGAATGGATACAGAAAATGTGATATATGGAATATTATTCAATGATAAAAAAGAACAAAATCATGCCATTTACAGGAAAGGAAATGGAACCAGAGACCATTGTGAAATAAACCACACTCAGAAAGACAACACATGTTTCTTTCATAACAGGACTCTAGGAGGAAAAACAATTAGAAAGAGGGAGAGAAGTGACATAAAAAGAAAAGGGGAAAAAACAAAAGGGCAAGAGAGAAGAGAAAGTGATTTAGAGAAAGGAAAATGAAAGGAGCGTAATGAAGGAGAAAACTCCAGAATGTCATACACAGGCACAGATAGACCAGAATAAACCCCACAAGTTTGTGGAACTAATAAAGCATGCTTTTGAGATCCAAATGAAATACAGCTAAAAAATATTTTTGTTTTCTCTGAATTCACTACAGTTCTGAGGCAATTCCACTTTATCTTCCTAAAATGACTGTTTATAAGTTGCCTAACTGTTCAAACCAATTCTCATAACCATAGGAGATGGCACTAAGACTAATTACATGATAAGTGAATAATCCAGTTGCTTACATGAAGTTTTCCTGAATTTTCTTCACAGTAATTATAATCTGGTTTAAGTTCCCAAAGATTTGGATGAAAAATATGAACTGCTTATGATAGCTATTTTTTTTAAATTTCCAAGCAAGTTATTAAAATTTAAACTATAAAAAGTGTAACTTAATTATATGAAAAACAAAGATAAGAAATTCAACTTATTTTTTCATCTATTTTGCCATATTACTGATGCTACATAGTGCTCTTGTATCTGTAAATGGCGAACACACATGGTGACTGGCGAGCTACTTTACATCTTCCAGCTTTGTGCTCAGGGACGACACACTGATCATTTGAAATTGGTCTTGTCAGCAATATTCACATCATATAAGTCAGTGGTCTGCAAGGTGGAATGTGATTTATTATTAACTACATAGACAACAATATGATGAACAAAATATCAATAGTTCAGATTTTAAAGTCTGTCATATCTGTAGCTATTACATTATAAATCTTTGAGTATTCAAACATTTTTTCATGCAACAGTCATTTGCATCACTGGAAAATGCAGCAAGTTCCAATACATGATATTATATTTAGTTCAATGAATTTCTAAGTGTGAGGAAGAGGATAGTAATAAGCAAAATATATTTAAGAGCAATAAATTTACAAGAAAAATTGGAAAAATTGGAGGATTGAACACAACTCTATTTGTTCAAATCATTGAGATATATATATATATATATATATATATATATATATATATATATATATATATATATATATGAAAAATATAAAACACTGGGTATGCAGACTATTAGAAAGTATTGTTGATCATTGTTTTTAAATTGTGTGGTGGAGCCAGAAAGACAGCTCAGCAGACTAAAATGTTTGCTTAGGCAACCTTAGGCAAGCGCAGGGACACCGGGTGATCCCCGGCACTCCATACCATGCCTGTACCTGCAGGGCGGGCTAAGCTGGCCAGAGTCCAGGTGTGATAGCACCTGCCTGTAATCCCAGAGCCAGGGAGGCTGAAAGTGGGAAGATCGCCACAAGTCCGAGCTGCATAGTGAGACCCTGCAACAACCAAATACATTGTTTTAAAAAATTGTGCAGCTACAAATTAATATTAATAAAACTATAATAACTTATATTTTGCACAGTATTTATTAGTCAGTTAACATGATGTTCAATTCTCAAAAAACAATTGAGTTTTAAAAGGAAAGTAATGATATTGATTGCTTATGGTTAATGTGACGTTCTCTCAGAAATTCCTGGAAAAGAATAAGCTTAAAAAGCATTAGCAATTATTACTTATGGATGACAGTATTGAAGCTTAAAGAGATTAAGTTGCCAGCCTGAGGTTGTTGAGTTTGTAAAATTATCCACTGTACTATGAAATGCCTGAAGTCTTGGACCATCTCACTTCATCTCATCCAAAAGGGAGACGAGCCCAGACCCTAAGAAAAACTCCACAGATGAGCAGATGGGATTCTATAGTACACTGTAGCAAATCTTTGGTCTCCTCTTCAATGCAGTCTCACTGGGTAGCTGAAGCTAATCTTTTTTTTCATTTATGTATTTGGTACAGGGTCTCACTAGGTAGCTTGGATTCATTCACAGGCTCAGCAAGCTCCAAGGGCAGGACCAGGAATCAAGCCCTGGTTCCTGCACCTGCCAAAGCAGGTGCTTAGTCCTCTGAGCTATCTTGCTGGCCCGGCCCAAGCTGCTCTTAAGCTTCTGTACTAAAATGATCCTCCCACTATAGCCTCCCTCATAAATGGGACTACAAGCCCTGTGCACTCCAAAGCTAGAAAATCATTTTGAAGATGCTCTTAAGGAAAGAGCAGATAGGTTGCTGAGAAGATGGGATTTGGTGCTTCCCTGCCATTCAGTAGCCCAAGAGGGAGTGTTCAGAACCAACCTGCAGGATGTCTTGATTCCTTCATGCTTGTGTGCAATTTGGAAAATTTCTAACAATATATAACCTGAGTATCACAACATCAGTTAGACTGAATATCAGTCTTATCAAGTCACATGAGACATTGTAAAATAGTGACTAACCGGCTCAATGTTAAGGATAAATATTACTGATCTGAGTAGATGCCAGGGAAAGGTTACTAGAATGCATAAGAACTTTGCATGTGGTTGTACATCTTGAGACAAGTGACATGGTAGATGTATGCTTAGTTTTGACAGCTGAACTGTTTCCCAGGGTTATTATAACATTTTATGTCCCCACCAGCAGTATATGAGACTTTCAATTCCTTCCCATCCTCAAATACAATTACTGTGGTCAGTTACATAAATTTCAGCTATTCTCAGGAGAGCATCAGGGCATCTTCAGGTTTCACTTGCATTTCCTTCAAGATTCAACTTGGTTAATCTTGTGCTTCTTCACATGTGCTTATCTGTATCCATATATCATCTTTGGTGAAGAAAATATTTAAATCATGACCATGTTTAATTGAGTTTCTTTTTGGTTAATCTTGCAACTTAATGTTGCAAAATGTTTTTTATACATTCTAAATGCACATTCTTTGTTAGGCAGAAGTTTTAAAAATGTTTTCCCAATCTATGACTTGTCTTTTCATCTTAGCAATGTTGTAGTTAGTGTGCATGTTTTTGCTTCATATTTAAATCCTTACAAATTCTAAGCTTCAAGGATTTCTCCCTATATTTTCCCCTAGAATGTTTGCAGTTTCAAATTTGTCAATGGATCCATAACTTAGAGCTAGTTTTTATATAGAATATGCGGTATGAATCAAGGTTCTGAATGGTTTGTTTCATGGTATGAATATCTAATTACTCAGCACTGCTTCTTGAAAAGATCACCCTTTCCCAGGTTTCTTGATGTAGAAACACTATAAAAATGGATTCTAAAAAAATGAATTCTTATATTTTCACCACTTCTAGATTCTCCATTTAGGAGGACCTCTAGATTAGGTCCACTTATCTATACATCTTGACATTAACATCACAGTCTTGATTACGTAGCTAAGTCTTAAAATCATTCGTCTTTTCTCTTATCTTCTAAATTTCATTTAACTAACAGAGGCCCGTTGCATTTTCCTATAAATTTCAGAATCGTGTCAGCATCTAGCAAAAAAGTCTTCTAGGATTTCGTTGCGAGTTAGATCTGTGATCACTTTGTAGAAATCGACATCCTAATGTTGTTTCTTGGTACCCAAACATGATGCATTTTCCCCACTTACAATCTTCTTTAATTTCTCTCTATATTATTTATAGCTTTTTCATTCTGGTGGTAGCAGAATGAAATAGTGGTGGGCCCTTGAGCTTGTGCAGGCAGGTGCTTATGGGGCTGAAGTATTTCTCCAACCCGTATTTATAGCTGTTAGCATGCAAGTCTAACAAGTCTTCTGCAAATTTATTCCTAATTATTTTTTACATTACTATATTTCAAATTTTAACTGCCCATTGCTAGTGTGTAAAAATATAATTATTTTCTCTTTTTAAAATTTTTATTTATTTATTTATTTGATATAGGGTCTCACTATGCATCTTGGACTTGTAGTGACCCTCCTGTCTCAGCCACCCCAGCACTGGGATTACAGGAGTGCTCTACCATACCCAGTTTTGGTAGCTGGCTCTGTGGGGGGTCCAGCAGGCTTGGCATGCAGTACTGGGGACTGAACCGGGGTCCTTGCACTTGCCAGACAGGTTCTTAGACTGCCAAGCTATGCTGGAGACAAAACTCCATGGCTTTATACATGCCAGGCAAGCATGATACACTAAAGCATATCACCACTCTTGGTTAACTTTAGTATGTTGATTAGGTATCCTACTACCTCAAAAACGTCATTTGTTATAGAAACATTTTTGTAAGTCCTATAAGATTTTCTGCATAGTCCTTTTCAAGTACAAGACATTTTACTTCTTCTTTTCTTTAAATTTCTTAATTTCCAAGCAGCTTTATTCATGCAATGACATGAAATTGAAAACACTGGCCATGACATGAATCAAACAGATATTGGTCAAAATAGCTTGACTTAAATCATCTTCCTATGAACCTTCTGAGATTTCTGCTCTAAAAAGGAAGCACACACAGTTAGGGGCCAGGGGTTGATCCCTGGGACCAGTCCTGCCAGCCCTGCCCCAGGGCATGCTAAGATGGCAATTGAACCTGGGTGTAGTAGCGCGTGCCTGTAATCCCAGCTCTTGGGAGGCTAACACAGATGGATCACTACAAGTCCAATCTAGTAGTAAGTCCTTGAGTACCCTGTAGATGCTTCCCTAAAAAATACCAAAAAATAAAATAAAAAGGAAGCAAGTAACAATAGGATCAGAGCTGAGCAGCAGGAGGGGAAGATGCTGAGCTCCCAGGCCAAGGCCCCAGCCCAGGGAGGGACTCTACACACAAGGCCCAGCATGTACGCCACCCAGTGAATGCCAAAGGGCAGACAGTCAGCACTGACCAGAAAAACATCAACAGCCAGCAGAGAGAACAACACAACCTGTCAGTTAAATAAGAGTCTTTTGTGTGCTTTCTTTTCCTTGTTCTAACACAATGAAGCATTTGGACCCAGAGAAAAGGGAAGGAGTCCAAATACACTCAGCCTTCCCACCAAAATAAGGGAGGACGACGTAGAATAAAAGACCACACCACGCATCCTCTCATCACCCTATGATATAGGTACAGGCCGTTTAACTCCTACAGCCCCAAGCCTAATGCAAATTTATTGAGTTGGGAATTTGAAATAAATCAGACTCATAACCAGTGGTCAGGAAACCATAAATTTTTCCTAAGATTCCAAGAAGGAATCTACTATCCTATAGAGAAGGGAGGTTCAGTGTAGGACAATAAGGTGCTGTGACCCGAGAAGAAAACATTTCAGAGGTTGCGCCCCACCTAGCAAAACAGGCACACCTGGTTCAACTATGGCTGACTATTAACTTAGTTGATTGGTTAGAGATAATCAATTTACCTCTGGATAAAATCTGCTACAAAACCTTTCTGTTTTATGCTGACAACTTCTTGTGGCAGTGCAGATGCCATGGCCCAGGGCCCCTTGGACAGGGCAGAATGCCTTCACGCTTGCCGAGTATGAGTCCTGATGCAGTGAGAGGATTTAGTTAAAGTACATTGGCTGGTCTACATCTCTTTGGTAGAAAATTCAAAACCTTGAACTAAATTCTCTCTCATTGTCTTAGCTCCTTTTTTGCTGTTACAAAATGGTAAGTTCATATTTCTTGTTTCTAAGTGTTTGGAATTTATCTCTGAGAGTATCTAGGCCTTAGGTACACCACACCTGCACATACTTGTGCGCTCTGGCACATGTCACTAAAGCACTGCCTCATCCCTGAAAGGCAGAGCCTGTGAATCCCTTCTCTGGGTGAGAAGGACCACACGCATTCTCTGGTGCCCACAGCATTAAGTGCATTAAACACAGGTATAGAGTTAGGCTTGCTGGTGTCTGCCTAACTGGGGCCTTCCTTCAGAAGAAAGCCCAGCATCTGGCTAGTTCACAGTTCCTCAGCATACAAAATTTTCATTGTGGGAGAACATGAAAAATGAGAGCAATAAGCAAAGCTGATTGAAATCATAGTGTTTAGTATGCTAGCTGTCACCCAAAATGCAAGTAAAGAGCACAATAAAAGATAAATAATAAAAAAGGGAGATAGATACTTTTGCAAAACGGAGGGAGAGCAGGAGCTGGGGAAGTGGGAAAGGAGAGGAAGGGGCTGAAAAGAACGAAGGTGTGTTCTATGCCTGTACCAACTCCCCAGGAGCAGCACAGGCTCTTGCCCTACAAACACAAACTAATAAAATGGAACTGGAAAAGGAGAGGCTTAACCGATCCACACCCTGAAGAAATGAGCCTGAAAGGGGACTGGAAAGTGACAAGGAGGCCACAGGAGCACACCCTGAGAGGGAGCCTGGGGGAGGCAGCAAAGCACAGAGACAGCTTGCAATAAACGCTGCTGGAATGATTAGAAAGCCATACGCAAAGCTACATCTCTAGGCCAGGGCCACTGTCTGCAGGCGCAGGAGGTGGCACAGATGTGTTATTAGACCGTTGAAATGGAATTGTCACTGGAGTCTTGAGGAACCTTCCATTGAGTTCAAATTGTTTTTCAGTCATTCTACTTTTAAGCTATTGTGTCTCTGAATACACCCAGTCAGAGAGACTGGAGGCCCTGCCCTTGTGACACTGGTCTTGCCAGTCTTTGTAAGTTGGAATTTCCTTTCTTGTGCCTCCTGCATTTTGCTGCCTCCCCTCCACCTCCAGATTCTCCTTGAGAGTAAGGTCCGTCCCTTACATATTTATTTCTCCTGCTTCTAGATCAGAAGCAGCAAATGAGTTATTCCCCTAGAATATATGACTTGCTCTGGAATTCATGAACAGTCCCCAAGTGGGTTCTGGCAGTACTGCGTGAGAGTGAACCAAACAGACACAGATGAAAGGGTTAGGGGCTCTGGGGTCAGATTTACATTCTAATTTCAGACCTACCATTTAATAATCATGAGATCTTTAGTTCCGTTGCAGTTCCTTCAAATATAAAATGGTTGTTATCCTTTCCTTTGCAGTATAGAGTGGTTACCAAGATTAAATGAATTAATACATGATGAATATTAAGAGCCACGCCTAGCACCTGCAAGTGTGTACAGTAGTACTTCATTTCATGAACATGGCTGTTAGCTCTCAAACAAAAGCATCCAACAAAATTTTGTTTCTGTTCACAAACTCCAGATGAGGTGAAAAATAAAACCATGGCTGTCTTTCCCACATAAATACAACCTCAGCCATCGTCCTCAAAGTTGGAAAACAAATCAAGTTCACAAACCTAGGTACTGCTGTATATTATAAGGATAGATAGATAGATAGATAGATAGATAGATAGATAGATAGATAGATAGATAGAACATACCTGAATGCATTTAAACATATACAGACATATCCAGCTTCTAGAACTTCCCTGAAAAATGCCTTTGTCTCTCACATTCCTATCTAGTAAACATCTAGTATCATTTCTAAAAAGGAACACACACACCAACAATGAAACTATCACAATTATTTATCCATAAGCTTAATCCACTGAAAGAGAACATTAGGTGCATGAAATGCTAATGTATATATCACTTTAAACTATTCATCTAACCCATTTTGCATCATATGTATACCTGTCAGGCAAAGGTTAATAGAGTTTATGAAATTCAGAATGCAATTAAGTCTCAGAGGAATCTCAGCTAGAGGCCATACCAGTTTCTATGGCAACCAAAGGGCTTTGGCAAATGTGAAGGTGGGGGGAATTAATTGAAAGGCAAGATAAGCATATAAATATCGCTCGTCTCCTTTTTTTTTCCAAGCTCCACCACACAATCTTTGCTGCATTTAAACCATTATGCAAAGGAAAATATAAATCAAATTGGTTTTTTTCCCTAGAATTAAATACTTTTTTTTTGCAAATGCTTAAAGATGATTCTGTTTTTAAAAATGTATCGCTTCTCTGGACAGCCACTGTGTAAATGTGTCAGGTGTGAGTCTGAAATTTCTTGAGGGGAAAAAAAAGGAGAGGAGATTAAGGGAACAGGACAAGATATTGAGGGCAATTAGAAAACACTGCGAAGGACCTTCTCAACACCAGCTAATGAGGTTTTACTTATGATCTCAGAAGGTGTAATCATGCCAAGGAAGAAAATGTGGCCACAAACATAGCTGGTTTTCCTGACCGGAATTTCACAATGTTATCAACTTAAAAAAAGAAATAATGATCACCAAGTTGAAATTTTTTTCCAGCATAAATCAAAATCACAGAATTGAAGGAGTTCACAAAGCACAACCAAATTTGGGATCTAGGAATCTGCACTTCTGACCACAGCTTGCTTTGCATTCTCTATTCTATTTTCTTTCCCTTTGCTTGTTTTTTATGTGAAGAATGTAGGAACATTTTTAATCATCTTCTATCCTAAGTAGTTTCTAATTGCGGCATTTCCTGCTCTTCAGAGTATTGCAGATGGTCTGATTTTTTTTTTTCAAACCAGATAAGTCTTATTTTGGTAGATTTTCTCCAGAAAGTTCTTCGTTTGCTTCACATTTGCCAAGCAACTTCAGATTTGCCATGAACAGGGTGGTGAAGGATCTGTTTTCCACTGTCGTGCCAACAGCTCCGCAGTCACAGGACATCAAGCTACACCTTTATGGGTTTCACTTGGTCCATGAAAGAAAAGCCAACAATGTCGATTTAAAGAAAAAAAAAAAAAGGCTTCCAAATCCTTCTCTAAGGAGAAACCATTCAATAGAAATGTTCCCTCACCTCATAAGGCCACATTTGGGCTGTGTTTGTAGCAGAGTTGTGAGGGTCTCAAGACTGGTACAGTAACCAAGAAGGAGTTTCTAAATGGAAGAATCATCTGGGATGACAACAGTCAGAGTGACCACTCCAAAACTGCCTGGGTGGATCATTTCTCAGTTAATTCTCTCCAGCGTCCAACAGGTAGTCAGTTCTTGTGAGGTTGAAAAGTCTCTGCTATGGTGTATGCGTACAGTACTTTTCCTTAGCACCAATATCCTAGGATATTGAGGATCCCAGTGGAAACCTTGGTTTGAACCATGCCTTGTCCTGATTAAACTGCCAATTAATATCTCTGAACAGTTAAAGACTCCTACCACATGAACTCTCATTCTAATTCTATAGCCTCGAGTACTGCCTTTGAAAGGGGATGATAAAATGGTGTTATAATTTAGAAAGCATTGTTAAAATGAGGAATTCCTTCACAGAGAGCAAACTGGTCAAGCAATGGCCGTGACTCATCCCACATGGCTGACACTGGCAAAGGATCTACAGGGTGTGGTACGGGGTTATAGGATAAATCCTGTGGGGACTTGACTAACCTTTCAGTTACAAAAATTACATTTCTTGTTATGTAGGTCTTGCTTTGTCTTGGTCTTAACCATCCAGCAGAAAACTATAAAAATGAGATATATAAAGTAAAGCCATATTAATATACTGAGCTGTGAAGTGCTCAAGTCAACAACTTCTGTGGATAACCCACTACTACTGTGGACTGTTAGACTGTGTTGGATCATTTTGCTGAATTCATGGACTTACAGTATTTAGATGCCAATGGAATACTCATCTCTGACAGGACTAAACAAAAAAAGGGGGGGGCTAGAAAGGAAGGACCATTTTGTATTTGTATAGACAGAATAGTTAGGATAGATATGCAGCTACTTTCACTTAACTCAATGAGAAGAAAGATTTGTACTAATAGTGTTTGGACAGTACACCCTGTCTGCTTCTTGTACTATGGATAACCACTAAGAAGATAATAATGTGCAATGTATTAATT
Source organism: Ctenomys sociabilis (assembly GCA_004027165.1). Classification (NCBI taxonomy): domain Eukaryota; kingdom Metazoa; phylum Chordata; class Mammalia; order Rodentia; family Ctenomyidae; genus Ctenomys; species Ctenomys sociabilis. The sequence continues at coordinate 8,582 of PVKA01002661.1, read as the reverse complement.
ATTGAAACTGTCCTATTAATCAGCATTGAAACTATCTCATTGATATTTGTTTCTCAATAAAGAAAAATTAAAAAATAAATTAATTAAATAAAATGGAGAGTTCCTGCTACTTACCCAAGGTCTGTATTGAATACAATCTATAGTTTATTTGACGTATATTAATACAATAAACAAGTTCTACAGAACTCATCACATATTCTCTGGGTCTCTGCTCATCAAAAAATGGTGGCTTGTGCATGTGAAGAAATGGGAAGGCAGAAGATAATCCAGTTCTAACTCTGATCCTAAGACTGAGAAATGATACCGAAGATACAGATCTGATGTTGTTTTTACCTGTGTCTACAAACCACATCTTCTCTAAGTTTTTTTCCTCCCATTCATAAAGTCTGTATTATCCTTGCTAACTCTGAATCACAGTTTGGATAAAATGAGATGACTATTGAGGTGTTTTGAGTAAGTATGGAGCTCATGCTCTTCACCTTCCTTTACATCCTACTGAAACACTTTACAATCCATAACCTTTACATGTTAGGCAGCCACGTCTTTTCATGTGACAATATCAGTCTTCACATCTCCACTCAGCCCAAGTTGACACAAAATAAACCACTACAGCATCTATCTTGGCTTTGTGTGCAACAATACACTGGGTCAGTCACACTAAATTTCCAACATTCTTGGAAAAAATTGGAGTGTAAATTGTGAATACTGTAGCTCAAAAGTTACAGTGGACTGAGCAACTCAAGGTACAAGAAACAGAAAGTGTGAGGAAGGAAAAGTGAGTTGGATCAGGGCAGAAAGGAGACCCGGTAAGGTAACTGAGGCCATGAGAGTGTAGGTGTGGAGGGCCAGAAGCTGCTAGTTTCAGGGTTCCCCAAAGCTTCTGTAAGCAAGAGCTACCCACTCTCATAGCATGGTTCTCTCTCTGTCCTTCACTGCCACCCTGGACAATTATAATGCAATTAGCTCATAATTAGTTGACTCACACTACCTATCACTCTATAGAAATTCTTGACCCTATCTTACATAGTCCAACTAGACTGCATCTTTGAGGTAAAAAATCTGGAAAATGTTGCCTTAGTTAACCCTCACTCTTGGCCTAGGAAAACAGCACCTATGTAGCCCAGTTAAGTCTGGGTTTTGCAGCATCATGGTATCTTATTCTGGACAGGTATTTTTATTTTCTATTTGAGAATATAACTCACTGGTTGGCTAGACACTTAGAAGAGATTGGCTTATATGATTAGACCCTTTCTTATATGTTAAAATTAAAAAAGAATCCATCCCAGGTAAGTAAGGTTAAAGGGACTTTAGACACCAGTTGGACTGCATTGACAATTGGAATAAAAGAATGCAAGAGTGAAGCTACTGAGCAACTCAAGGTACAAGAAACAGAAAGTGTGAGGAAGAAAAAGTGAGTTGGATCAGGGCAGAAAGGAGACCTGAGAAGGTCTGGGAAGGTGAGAAGGCTTCTTATAATGGTGGTATAAAAGCCCAGGATCCCCAGCACTATCACACGGAAGATTATGATTCCAATGCATAGATGGAGGTGGGAGTATAAAACTAGCACCACACATCACATGGTAAGAAAGTGAGCACAATGAGCAGACCTTGTAACTCATTCAAGTCACAGCATTGTAAGATGCCTCATGAGCAGAACTTCAGTGTGGCCCCTCCTCTGCAGGTGAGCCCCTCCCTATGTGCCACACGTCATTTGTCAAACTACAGCATTATGTGAAATTAATCAGACACACAAGTTTAATATCCCATAACTTCTTTTATATGGGAAACCCAACATATAAAAGAAATATAAAGCATAAAGATAGGAAATGGGTAGACAGATTTTTTACAAAAGGGAAGGGCAAATGATAGAGCAGGACATGAAAAAAAGAATTAAAATGTGTTATCTACATGAACCAACTTGCCATGGTAAATGCAAGCAATCATCATGAACTACAAATATGTACCAATTAAAATAAAGATCTAAAAAACAGAATTAATGCTCACCGAACTAACTTTCAGTATCTCCCTTACATTAGCACAGTGGTGTTCTAAAAGCAGATGTTTGCTTGGGAGGTACCTATCAAAGTCCGCAGAGGTTGCGCTAAGATGCTGTTTGTTCCAGTCTGACCTTTCACAACTAGGGACACCATCCAGGTGATCTACAGCGGTGGATCTATAGTCACACTTAGCAAAAGGTCAAGGAAGCAAAGTCAGTGAGTTATTTTCTGGCGATTCCACTTTCCTACTGCTGAGCAGAGCTTCTTCTATTACATCTCATTTTTAGTTTGAGAAACAAAGTAATAACCATAAAATTTATGATTGTTCGATTCTGAGTCTCTCACTCAGCCTCTGCAGGGGCATGAATCGTTCTTGGCTTTTTCTTCCCTGCTCTCATTCCTTTTCCTTGAGGTTTGCACAGGGCCGTTCCTCCCTCCCACACTTGCTCCCATTTTCCTGTCGTCCAGTGTCATTCACACAGCACACAATGAGACTTGCTTTGCTCTGCATTCTCAGTTGATACAGTAATTGAATCCATGAAAAAGTTTTCTGAATATTTCAGGATCTTTCCCAGATGGTTCTGTGTGACTCACTCTGCTAACTAGATAGCAATTTTCTTTGTTTCCAGCAACTCTCCAAAGAGATTTTTAAGTGTAATCTTCCAAATCCTGAGTTATAACAACATTTGATAATAATCATAATAAAACATTACAAAATCTCCAAGGTGAATCTCCTGATGATTATTTAACATCATCCAATAACATCTCTTAATTCTTCTGAAAAACTTCAGTCAACTTTGCCAAATTAAGCATTAACTGCTCAGTATGCAAATACCGCACCATTAACCACACCACATCCAACCAGTGCAGTCGTGTATGCTTCAGAGCAGTCTATTTCTGTAGAAGGTGGTCACTAATAGAAGGCAAAGTCTCCATCAGCTAAAACACTCAGGGTTTCTGGGGAGCACCAAACTACAGAGACTAGGAGACTAGGTTCCCAGAGTGTGTGTGCAAGTAACTAGCTCTGTGACCAGGTACAAGATATTAAATTGTGGGCTGGGGAGATGGCTCAGTGGAATAAGTGCTTCCCTGGCAAGCACAAGGGCCTGAGTTCAATCTCTGGTTCAAAAAAAAAAAAGATGTTAAATTGTTTCAGTTACAGATTTTGTTATTTTCCAAATCATAGGGGACTTGCAAGTTCTCTGATGTTCCTACCTGCTCAACAATCTACCATGATGAGATTCTGAAGGCCTTCATAAATGCACAGTGCCTAAAATTATCATTATATAATTATTGATGTGGTTCAAGGCAGAATTAAAAAAAAAAAAAAGGATGATAGAATGAAGGATTGAGGTAGCCAGATACAAAATCAACAAAATCAACACCAAAAGTCAACACCATTTCTGTCCACAAATAATAAATTTCCTGAGTGAGAAATTAGGGTAAACACAACTTTCACAATAGAATCAAAAATAAGAATGAAATACTTAGGAATCAACCCAATGAAGGAAGTCAGAGATCTTTACATTAAAAACTAAAGTACTCTGAAGAAAAGAGATCAAAGAGGATATCAAAAATGGAAATATATCTTCCCTGGCAAGCGCAAGGGCCTGAGTTCAATCCCAAGTTCTTCCAAAAAAAAAAAATGGAAATATATCCTTTGCTTTCAGACAGGCACAACCAACATAGTAAAAATAGCTAGACTTCTGAAACTGTTATATAGATTTAATGCAATCCAGATCAAAACACCAATATGGAATTAAAGAAAGCAATCTTAAAATTCATTTGGACACAGAAGAGACTGAAATAGCAAAAGCAATTCTGGGCAACAAAGGCAAAGCAAGGGACATCATAAACACTGACTTGAAATTATGCTACAAAGGTACGATGATCAAAACAGTATGAAAAAAGTACAGTCCTGGGGAAAAAAAAACCTTGGGATCAATTAAGAGTTAGAAGATACAGAAACAACTCCAAACACTCTGAACCACTTTATCTTTGAGAAATGAGCCAAGCACTTTCACTGTGAGAAGGATAGCCTCTTTAATGGTGCTGGAAAAACTGGCTTTCCACATGTCAAAGACTAAAACTAAACCTCTATCTTCTGTCATTCATTAAACTAAAATCAAAATGGATCAAAGATCTAAATATTAAAACAGAAAGACTAAATTGGTTGAAAGAATATGTAGAAGTCTTAAAGACATATATATAGGCAAAAAAATTATGAACAAAACCCTGATCACTCAGGAAATACACAAAACAAAATCAACAACTTGAATCTCATTTTATTAACATGCTTTTGCACAGAAAAACAGACCACCAACAGGGTAAAGAGCAACCTACAGAGTTGGGGAAAATTTACCAGTTATTCTTCAAAGAAATGATTACTACCTAGAATATATAAAGAACTAAAAAAAATCAGATCATTCAACTTTAAAGGTCCACTCTGCCATGACCCATGCAGCTAGTGAGGTCACGAGAGGGAGTGATGGGAAATTAAAAAAAAAAAACTAGACACATACTAAAGGAAACCTCAGATAGAATGGGACCTGACTGTGGGGGACAGGCAACAGCAACCCAGCACAGCAGAGGATCAGTGAGCTGAGGAAAAGCTTTAATTTGCCATATAAGTATATTTTGTTGGAGTAGGTCTCTCAAAGAAGGAGAGAGAAGGATAGATAGATAGATAGATAGATAGATAGATAGATAGATAGATAGATAGATAGATAGATGATAGATAGACAGATAGATAGATAGATACATACATACATACATACATAGGTACATAGATACATAGATAGATGATAGACAGGCAGACAAATGATAGATAGATTTAAAGAGTCAATATGTTGACAGTTTTCCAAGTTTAATAAAAATCATGAACCCATAGTTTAAAGAAGCTGAATGAACTGCAAGCAAAAAAATACAAAGAAATTACACCAAAGCACATCATAAACAATTACTTTGAATTATAAATATTTGGATACTAAATATGCTTTTAAGTAACTTACTAATCAAAGACAAACCAAAAAGAGAAATCATAAAATATTTTAATAGCATGAACATGGAAACAGAACATATCACATTTTGTGGGATACAAATAAAACAGGACTTATCTTTATTCATTTATTTTAGTAGTACATGCTTGAAATACATATTTACGTTCCTCATACGGCATAGGCACATGCATACATTACAGTACTTAGAAGGACACATGTGACTCCAAAAGCCAGTACTGGAAATGAAAGAAGCTCTCAAATCAAGAACATCAGTTTCCACCTTAAAAGTAATATGATGAAAACAAATAGAACTCCAAATAATGAGAAGAAAGGAAACACAAAGATTAGAACAGAAATCAGCAAAATGATAATCACAATAAGGGTAGGGGACTGGGAAAAAGGGATCAAAAGATGCATGAAGGCACAGTTACCTATGGTGAATGTGATCACTATACAGACCTAAAATGTGCTATAAGCTTAATTAATTAAAGATAATAGGCTGGTGAGAGAGCTCAGTTGAATAAACGCTTGTCTGGCAAGCACAAGGGCCTGAGTTCAATCCCTGGTTCTGCAATAAATAAATTAATTAATTAATTAAAGTAACAATGAAACCAAAATCTCATTTTTGAGGAAATCAGAACGGCTGAATACATAATCAAAGTAATAGAAAAAAAGTAAAAAAGATACAAATTACTATCATTAAAAATAAGAGGAGACATCTCTTCAGATTTTATAGACATCAAAGGGATAAGTGAATAATATGAATAGTTTTATGCCAATAAATTCAATATTTATATAAAGACTGCAGATTTTCTGAAAGACAAATTACCAAAAATGAGCCAAAAAGAGATAACTGATTTATCCTATATTCATTTTTAAAAATTGAATTTGTGGTTTAAAAAAAATACAATCTATTGCACTAAGAAAATTATAGACCCATCAATCAATTTCATCAAATATTTAAGTGAAAGCTAATGAGTTTTACACAAACTCTCTTACAAAGAATTGATGAAAGAAAACATCCAATTCATTCTATTAGGCCACTGTTACTCTGACCCCCAAACTAGATAACTCTCTCTCTCTGTCTCTCTTACACACACACACACACACACACACACACACACACACACAACTAAAACTAATCTCATAAACACAACTTGCAAAAGCTCTTAACACAATGTTAGCCCTTCAAATTCAGCAATACATTAAAAAGATAATACTTTATACTTTGTTGGGTTTTCACAGTATAACCAATATAAATTATTATAAGTAACCAATATAAATCATCATACTAGACTTTAAAGAAAGAAAACTTCATCTGCACATTAATAAAAACACAGAAACACTTGCATCATCCAAACACCATTCTTCTTTGAAACTTTTAACAAACTAGAAATGAAAGAGACCTCAGTCCTGACATTTGCAGCAACACGCACACAGCTGAGGACTTGGGGAGAAATGCAAAATGAAATCCACCAGACCTGGAAAGACAAACCCCGGGGCCATCTTACACATGAAATCTACAACAGTTAAGCTCCTGGGAGCAGATAACACCATGGTATGGGGTAGAAATTGAGGGGAGGAGGAAGTGAGGCAATGGTAAAAAGCATAAAATTTCAGTAATGAAAGACAGCTATGCTCTGGAGTTCTGCTAAGTACAGCCGTAGATCTAACAATACTGTGTTTTATTCCTAAAATTCCTAAAAGGGTAGAATTCATTTTAGATGTTCTTACCCAAAAAAGTAATAATGACAAAGGGGGTAAGAAAAAGCTTTATGGGATGATAGATGTAATTAAGACAATTTTGGTGATGGTTTTATGACTATTGACAGTATTGATCCATAAGCCCATAGTTTTAGAAATTTTTTGGCTGGCTCAGGAGGCCTTCCTGGCATGTCTGGAATGGCTAGGGGTCTGGGGATGAACCACAGCCTCCTGATTACTTTGCCAAAGAAGTCACTTAAACACCTGAGCTAAGGGGCAGGCCCCAAGCTCATAGTTTTAATGTCAAATGTATTCTATTTTTATGTCAGTCATATCTCACTAAATGGGAGGCAGGGAAAGAAGAAAGAATAGAGCTTTCTCACCTGATAACTTTACAACTAATGTCACACTTAATGATTTTGTCCTAAAGTTCAAAACAAGGCAAGTAAGTCCATTCACTGCTTTACTCACCATGGCACTAGGGATTCTAGCCAACATGGTAAGGCAAGGAAAAGCAATGCAATGCACCTTTTTTTTCTTTTCTTTTCTTTTGTATTTTAGTACAGGGTCTACAGGGTCTCATTATATAGATCCAACTCATAGTGATTCTCCTGTTTTCAGCCTCCCAAGCACTGGAATTACAGGCCAGTACCACCATGCCCATTCTGAATCGCTGTCTCAGTGCACCCTGGGGGGGGGCTGCACAACATGCCAGAGATCCAAGGCCACTGAACTCTGCCTAAACAGGCACTTTAGTAAACTGGCCTCAATGCATCTTATTTGAAATTAAAAAATGGGCTTGTCTTTGTTACACAGTGTTCTATGCAGAAAAAAGTTGGTGAAATTCACAAAAAGAACGTAACAGTGCTAATAAATAAATTTAGTAAGGATGTGGTCTACCAAATCAATATAAGTTATCAATTGTGCATATTAACAACAATCTAAAATTCAAATCTTCAAATTACCACTTTATAGTAACTTTGAAAACATTCAATTGTTAGAATAAATCTGACAAATAATTTCTAGGACCTTGTCTGAAAAACTATGTAACATTGCTGAAATAAATTAAAAGCAGCCTAAAGAAACTGAGAGATTTACAACAATCTAGAATGACAGAAAGCAAGTCAGTGAGGGAGAGGAATAGGAAGAAGTTGAGGGCAAGAAATTTCCAAGGTGCAGAAGAAAGCTACTGCCTATGGCTATCTTGGGTTTTTTTTTTTGTTGTTTGTTTGGGTTTGTTTTTTTTTTTTTTTGGTGGAACTGGGGATTGAGCTCAGGCCCCTGTGCTTGCCAGCAAGCACTTATTCTACAGAGCCATCTCCCCAGCGCTATTTATGTCTATCTTGACTTTGTGTAAGCATCTTTAACGTTTCATTTTAAATATATGTGAAGCTTGATGTATGCCAATTGTACCACAGAAAACTGTTTTGCTTTTGTAACAAAATCAGAATATACTACTAAATCATACTATATGTAGAAATTATTGAAGTTCCATGTGGAAATTTTAAAATTTGAATCGGAATGCTCTTTGTCTTAATTCCTTTCTTGCTGCTGGGACAAAATACCTACCACCCGCAGGTTTAGTAGAAAAAGTTTATTTCAGCTTACAGTTTGCAGAGATTTCAGTCTGTAGTTGGTGGTTCAAATGGGAGCTGGTTTAGCCAAAGGGCGCAGTGAGTCAAACAGCGAGTGGAAGGCAGGAGGAGGAAGCAGGCTTCCTTTTCCTGTTTATTCCACTCCGGCTACAGCCCATTGGTTAGTGCCGCCCACACCAGGTGGCCCTTGCTATTACCCACACCCAGAAGTATCCTAGCCTAGCGGACTAATCCACCTCTGCCTCTTATGCCCACAATTGAGTACCCCACGCCCATGGTCTATCCAT